>PVKB01000671.1:500831-630090 GCA_004027205.1 Ctenodactylus gundi
AAAAAAAAAAAAAAAAAAAAAAAAAAAAAAAAAAAAAAAAAAAAAAAAAAAAAAAAAAAAAAAAAAAAAAAAAAAAAAAAAAAAAAAAAAAAAAAAAAAAAAAAAAAAAAAAAAAAAAAAAAAAAAGAAAAAAGAAAAAAGAAAAGAAAAAAAAAAGAAGGTTGAAGAAAGCAGAACTGGGAAAGTAGCTCAGATGTAGAGTGTGTGCTTAGCATGCACAAGGCCTTGAGTTCAATTACCCAGCACCACAAGAAAGAAAAGTGAAAGGAAAAGAGGAGCTATAAGCATTTTTCATTAAGATACATATTCTGAAGGTCTCTTCACTGTACAATATGGAACAAAATCATATATAAATATGTATAACTATGTAGTCATGAGTAAATGATGGAACTGTATTCTGAGGTGACTTCAGTGTTGTGCAGACATCATAGAGTGTTTTAAGAAAAAAATACTGAATATATGAAATACCTCAATCAAACATTTTCTGGTAAATAGCATGTCTGAGGTGGACCAGTACGATTAGATTAACAGATTTGACTTTGCAGAACAAAAGATGAATGACTTGAAAATAGCAGTGTAAGTGATAGAAGGAAAGCAGAAAGAGAAGAAAACACTGGTGGCCAGGGATGGAGGACTGGACCCAAAAGAGGAGCAGTCAGCTGTGGGATGACTTCAGCAATCTAAGATTCAGTCTCCAGAACTACAAAACGAAAGAAAACAAACAACAGTCAGCCCATGCAGTTCATGTTCTTTAAAGAAAAGGTTGGGAGAGGAGAGAAGAAAGAAAAATATTTGAAGAAATAATGGCTAAAATTTTCCAAATTTGAAGAAAACTAAGTGAACATATGAAAGAAGTCAGTGAATTTTAAACACGGGTAATAAGAAAACTATAAAGCAGATAATTGAATTGCTTAAATCCTGAGATAAGGAAGAATAATGTAAAGCAGCCAGAGGAAAAAGAGCTAGAATACACAAATTAACAAAGACTTACAAAAGACTCCTAATCATGAACAATACAAATCAGAGTACAGTGAAGCAAAATCTTTAACTTTTTTTTTGGTGTGTGGATAGTATACTTCCATATAGTCATTTCTGGAAATGTTACTTCTATAGGAAACATTATAAAAGTTGTTTTTATTTTTCCATTGCAGAAAAATAGAAGTAAATCTGTCTATATTTTTATGATCTTATGAATTGTAAATAGATGATAGCATATTATGGTTTTTTCACTAAAATAGATACTTTGATGGTCTCTTCATTGTACAATGTAGAACAAGCTCTTATATATGTTTGTACATCTATGCGGGTAATTCTAAGGTAACTCTAAGGTAATTTATTGTTCTGCAGACACCATAAAGTATACTTATACAAACCTATGTGACATAACACACTCAGTTACATGGTAGATCTGATGTTGTATATGTGGTTTGTATACTTATGTGGCACACGACTCTGTGTGTGTGCGCATGCACTGGTGTGTGTGCTTATATATGTTTATATATTTATCTCATTTCTCTATCTACATTTGTATTTGCAGATATCAAATTACTTCTTTTATGGTACTCCTAAAGTCTTTTTAAATTCCAGTCTAAGACAGGATATGTCTTAGTCACTTTCTTGTTGCTAGGATGCGTAAGGGAGAAAAGGTTTATTTTAGTTCCTTGTCTCAGAAGGTCTCAGTTCATTCACAGGCAGCTGGCAAATGATGGAAGGACATGGGGATGCTGTTCACAGCATCACGGCATTACGAGAGGAAGGATCAGGGCTTGGGGAAAAGCCAAAGCAGGAGGATATGTTCTAGGCCACAGGCTTTTGGGAGACATTCCATATCCAGACCTTTATATAGTATCTCACTCAAAACTAATGCAGTTGTAGTGTAGCAACCCTGCAGTTAAATGACTGAGAACCATGGTCATTTTATATTCAGGCATTTGCTAGAAAGTGGCTGGGTCTAGGCCTGGGTGACGATTATAAAATGTAGGTCTGGGTGGACTTGGCTTCTAGTGGGTTGGGCTCATATATATATTCCACGTATATCATTTTGAGGTCCTTTAATGTGATCATAGTTAATCCCAAAGAAAACACCTTTGGGTGACGTTGACAGATTTAAGCATGAAGATAGCAATTCACCATAATTCTAATGTCATAGTGCTATCTATTCCTTGTCATATTTCTGCATGGACAAAATCAAGTTACATATTCAAGTCTAATGTTGCTGGAAAATAGTGGGAGGGATTGTAAAATTTTATTAGTATGGTTTGTGCAAGTCGAAGACATGGGTTTAGTATTATACTCTGTTTTGTCCTCTGGCTACTAGCTTGAGTAATTTGGGTGTGGTGCTGAAATGGAAAATCTGCATGGCTTCTTGGTTTTAGAAAGTTACAGTTGTATTCAAAGTGGATGTGGAGGCAGCATAAAATTGTGAGAAATCACTACACAGACAAATTATTAATAAATTGTCTAACTCCTAAGAGTAAGAATAATTTTCTGCATATTCATTATTCACATCTCAATAACTGAACAGTCTATAGTCTTCTAAGATCTAGGCAATACTAAAATTAGGCCAACTTTTTTTCTCTTTCACTTTTTTCTTTTTTTGACACGTTTTACATTTTATTTACATTTGAAGACTAATCTCAAAATTGCACATCCATATACCTATTTCTTTTTGGTGATATCACCTAAACTTAAGTGCATGGTTTATTAAACAGAAGACAGTAACTATGAGTATTTACCATGTCTGTTACATGTAATATACAGAAAGAGTTTTTGATAGAAATGTATTAATCCCCCCACTTTTTTATTATAAATATAAGTAGCAAAACAATCCTCAGCATATTTTTGATACTACTTATGACATATTTTTGTAGTCAGCATCACAACACTTCAGACATTAACAGTATATTGTGACAATGTTATTGTACCTACTACTTTGAGCAAATTCAAACTGCAGCACTTTCTTTCACTAAGCAAGATGGATAAGGCCCACCATCTGTGTTTTTCTTTCTTTAGAGTTTACTTTTCAAACACCTCACTTCTCCACTGCCATCTCACGTTTCTTGCCTTGTTTTCATCTTGTAAACCTGAATTCTGTTTTGAGTACTACAGGTTTGTGTGTGACAGTGCATAACAAGAGGAAGAAGGGGCAACACACATTTCCGGTTTCCCCTTCTGACTAGCAGAAGCTTTCTCCTTCTTTCCCTTTCTCTCCTCCTCCTCTCACCTTTTGTAATTTTCCCAGTAAAGTGTTCTCTTCACAAGCTACTACTGTATTCTGTGACTTATTCTTCAAGTTTGTAGTGACACAAACTCAGCACAGAGTTCTAGTGGAGTTGGGGCTTGGCAACAGAAAAAAAAAAAAGAGAGAAAGAAAAATTGTGCTGTGTTTTTCCTCCTGCGGCCTAAAAATGTAATGGTTGTACATATATTAAATATATTCTTACAAATGTCCAGGCCATGTTTACAAGCTGGATTCTTTTACGTAATGTGTAGATGTTGTGCTTTGTGATATTTAAACAAAGAAGCCATTGATATAAGTAGAAGTTGCCAATTTAAGGCAAGTTTGAGATCCACTAAAATTAATTGTTGTGTGTTTATCCTTCTGGTGGCTGTGGAAACTCATATTTTCTCTGGATGTCATGAGATGTCTTGAAATGCAACTTTAATGAGATCTGGATTTTACCATTTTGCTAATGCAGGTATGCTCCATACATCCACCCTTCCACTGGAATTATGTGTTCCATTCATATTAATTTTTGTTACAAATCTAACTGATGGAGGTGGTTCTGCATATTTAGCTCCACACTCTACTTTCAGGCTACATATTCTGTTTTCATAATTTGTCCGTGAAACCACCGATCTTCTGCAGCCCAACGTAGTTGCCTTCCCTTTTTTTTTTTTTTTTTTTTTGAGACAGGGTCTCACTCTGTAGCCCATGCTGGTCCTGAACTCACTAGATAGCTCAGGCTGGCCTTTAATTCATGGCAGCCCTGTCTCATCTTCCCAAGTGCTGGGATTACAGGCATGTACCACCATACCTGGCTTATGGTACTGGGGAATCAAACCCAGGTCTTTGTGCTTTCTAGGCAAGCCCTCTAACCACTGAGCTATGCTTCTAACCCTTAATTTTTATTTTTTAAAATACATTTTCCCTTTAGCACATATACAATTGCAGTGGCATATTACATTTAATATTTGATAGTTGTATCTATAGTTTCTTTTAGTATGGAAGAGTCCCCTTAACTTCTTTTTTGGGGTTGGGGGAGGATAAGATAGTAACTTTAATTTATTAACAAGTCCAGTAGAGTCTTTTAAAATGCATTTCTCTCCCCCCTCCCTTTTTTCTTAAAAGTCTGATTTGACTTGCCGTTTTATCTTCTTGGCCTAGACCCTGGATTAGACTTAGGTTGATATTTTTAGATTATGCTGTTCTGAATCAACTTCATATTTAATCACATAGAGAAGTCTGTATTCTGATGTTGTCATGCTATTTGTAATTCTTCATTTGATCATTTGGTTTAGGTGGTTGGCAAATTATCAAGTAACCTGGGTATGATATTTTCACATTTTACAAATGAAATTCATTGTTTTACATAATTGACATGGAAACATAGATTTTATTCCACTGTATGTGACATCTTTATATGTGATATTGACATTTCTCCAACTAACAGTTGTTGGCCTAGTGTTATAACAGATATGTAGTCTTTTGAATTGTATCCTAGCAAGGAAAATAGAGATATCTAGTTAGCACTAACAGTGTGACCTTTTAGTTATTAAATCTGATAGGCATTTATGACTTTTGAGTCTGTATTTCTTCACTGCATTTCAAAATTAATGTAGTAGCTTAGTATATATATTTTAATGTCTATATATTTTATTGTCTATATATTTTAATGTATTAACTGGTATTCCATTTGATATCTTTTTAAAATATAAATTTGCTATTGTTATGTCAGCAGTTGTTTTCTTTAGGGTATTATTATATTGAGACTACTAGTGTCCTTTTTTTTTTAAAAAAAATTATTGCTCAGTAGAAGACTTATTTGAAGACTGCTGGATCAGTCAGTTTGGTTACCAACAAAAGAAAACAAAAAGTCTAGATATTTTAAGCAGGAGTGGATTTAATACAAAATATTAGGTGTTAACAAAATTCTTGTAATTGTCACTACCAGATGTGGTTCTGGGAATTTCCACTTATGTTAATTGGCTGACTGTTTTAAAGGTAAAGAGTTTCCAGGACACACCAGTGAGAAGTGTAAGAAATTTATTATGCAAAACTTAAAAATACAGGCTCAGAAGAGAGGTTGAGCCCACAAGAGAGTGGTGCACTATGGTCGGAGGCTGAGATTTTTATGTGGTCTTTGAGGTAGAGATCTGTGGAATTTGTGAATACATAGCATAGGAAGAAAAGCTGACTCAATTTACAGATGAAAAAAATATAGGTGAAGGGGTTCATTTTAAGGAGAAAGTCACTATTTTTTATTTGCTTTTTAGAATTAATAATCTACCAGTGAGTAGTCTAGAAGGCAAATTTTATTTTATTAATTTTTAGCCTTGAGTCAGTTTGTGTCCTGAAGCTGTTATTATTAAAAGTACAATTTTAAAACTATGATTTTCCTTTTTTCTTTTTAATATATCTTTAATTTTTCTGCTGTACCTTAGAGTGGCTAGAGAAGAACAACCCTTACCTTCTATAGGGACATCTACATATCACACTGTATGTGTTTAAAAAAAGATGAATTCAGATGGATACAATTTTTTAAAAAAGAGAATTTGAAATATATATGATAAATTTTAAAGTTATTAAGGGATACAACATAGCATAGGATGTTTTCTTTTTTTTTTGAGATAGAATTTTTCTCTGTAGCCCAGGCTGCTCCTGAAACTCACTATGTAGCCCAGGCTGGCCTTGAACTTACAGCAGTCCTCCTGCCTCAGCCTCCTGAGTGCTGGGAGTCCAGGCGTGCACCACCACATCCTGCCATGTGATGCTGGGCCTTGTACTTGCTAGACAAATGTTCCAACTGCTGTGCTATTCTCTAGATCCTGTTTTCCTTTTTTTTTTTTTTTTAAAGACAAAAGTCTCACTCTATAGTCTGGGCTAGTCCTGAATTATATAGCCAATACTGGCCTAGACCTCAAAGCAATCCTCCTGCCTTAGACTCCAAAGTGCTGGGATTATAGGCGGGCCCCACCATTCTTAGTTTATGTGGTTTTAGGGTATTGAATCAGGGCCTCGTGCTTGCTGTTGCTCAGCAGGTATCTTAACTGCTGTGTTTTTCTTTCAGCCCCTTCCTTTTTTTCCCCCCATGTTTTAAATCTTTGTAAAATGTTTCTTATTTATGCATCCCTTTCTTCCCAGCCTCTCACCTCAGTTACTTTCTCATTCTCTCTCTACAAAGCCCATCTTCTTACTGTTTTCTGTATCTCCTACATTTTTTTAATGGTGTGTTTTTTTCTTACTAGCGAAACCATATAGTATTTAACCGTGTTTGATTCATTTCACTGAGCATGATAGTCTCAGTCTGCATCCATTTCCTACAAATGATTCAGATTTGTCCTTCTTTATCAGCCCCTTCCTTTTTGTGTTTAAGAAATTATTTATTAAATGAATAAAAAAAGAGTGAGCAATTGTCTTTCAGATAGTATGACATAATAAACTGAAGCCTAAAGTAAAGTGGTGATAACAAAAATCTAAATGTGGTCAGGCTGTAAAACAAGAAAGGACAGCTGTCATGTGAGAACCCAAAAGAGAAGTCATTGTCTGTACAACCACCAGTTGCTGAGAGCAAATATTCCTGTCAATGAAATAGAGATATTAGGGGATAAAGTCTGATCTCATGCTTTCAGATGAAGGATAAGGCCTTTGTCCTGTAGAAACAAAGAGCTATGAAAGCCCAGTGTCTACTTCTTAAATGATGCCTAGTAAAATCTCATCCATAGATTAAGGGAAGCAGTAAAGAAATAGCCCAGGTAATCACTTATTTTGATTTATTAGGGAGAAAGATGTCATCATCCCCAGGTGAGAGCTAGAAGACTTGGTCAGAAAGTCAAGACTGAATTAATACAATTAAAAACCAGGTTAGGACCAATGAAATCCCTAAAATTCCAGTCCAACAAATACAGGAAGCCATTGCAATCTAAGACACAAAAATAACTCTTCCTGAGTTCATTCTCAGACATTATGTAACCACACACAAGCCACAGTCACAGCCAGCAGATGTACTGTAGAACCAGGGCAGAGGTATTCCTCGGCAGTGCCCCTGGTTTGATCTCCAGCATCAAACAAAAACAGAAACAGCAAAATAGCATCAAGGAGAAACTGACATCTCTCACAACAGGAGAACTGATACAACCTGATAATGATTTAATTTATCTATCTTTTATTTATTTGTTATTTATGTGTTTGTGTGATACTGAAGATTGAACCCATGGCCTTCACACTGAACTACACTTTACCCCTTTTTAGGTTTTATTTTGAGACAAGCTCTTGCTGAGTTGCCCTCTTGCTGCTCGGCTTCCCAGTGTGCTGGAATTACAGGTGTGTGCCACCATTCTCAACTTCAGAGGAACAATAAAATAAGTGAAACTGTGAAGAGAATTCATAAGTCAGGAGAGTAGGGAAAAAATAGGATAGCTTGGTTTTAAAAAGAAATCTAAAAGAATGTCCTGAGACATACTAAATAAATAAATGAGAAGATTATATGAAAAATAAATTAGCAAATAGCATATGTCATTATATATATATGTATATATATGTATAGTATGTATGTGTACATGTGTGTATATATATAGAGAGAGAGAGAGAAAGAGAGAATTTAAAAAATGGTGTGAAAGCTAGAATGAGATGCCCTCGTGGCAAGTGGTATCTTTGAAGAAAATCAGCTCTGTGACACAGTCAATATTCTAATATACAAAAGAGGAGACTGTGCTAGATTTATAGAAATACATGAAAACAGTCAAACAGTGTACCATACATTGGAACTATATTGCAGCAAAGTAAGAAATAACTTCTAAAAACTATCAGAAATAGTTAGTAAACAAAGATGATAGACTTAAGCACAACCATATAAATTACTACATTAATAGTTATGATACTAAATACTAGTTCTTTCAAGGATTTAAGAAAATTCATAGAACTTTAGGCCTTACAAGGGTGAAAAAAAAAGGTCTCACAAATTATACTTTGAGAATTCTTTATTTTCATCTGAGAATTCTTTGATTCCTCATCAAGAGTAGGGAGGTCATACTTGGGACTGAATTTAGAGTACAATATTATGAACAAATTTTACTAACATATTCAACACCTTGGAAGTATAAATTACCAATATTAAGAAATAAATTAGGAGAAACACCACTTAGCTCCATGCCTATCTGAGATCCCTCCCATTTCTCTCCAAAGTACTGAATTCTATGCAGAAGGGCTCTCTTCTATATGCTGCTGTTGTGGGCTAGAAAGACACTCTGTAAAGTTGAACAGCTTGGGATCACTGGGGTTGGAGAAAATGGCCGAAGTCAGAAATCAGTGCCTGCTGGCTCCCAGAAGTCACAAAAATCCACGTCAGATTGGTACCTCGCACATATTAGTATTGCTTTGACCCAGGATTAAGAGGCATGGACAAGCCACCAGAAACAGAGAGCAGGGGTGAGAGTCCTGCTTCCTGCCTGGCACAGGAGACTAATGAAATTTCTGGCCAGAGAATGGCTGGATGGACCTGGGGCATAGCTGCAAAGGGAGAATGCAGGAAGCTGAGAAGGGTGAACTGGGTAGAGCAGACTGCAGAGCTTGTGGCAGAATCTTGCCGTTTCTGCCTTAAATGGACTCTAACCCACAGCAAATTAAAGGAGACGTGATGGGAAAGGAAGAGAAATGAAGATTTCTATTTGTAAATTGACAAAGAAGAGGAAAAACTATCTTTATTTGAATATCATGCAATTAAAATCATAAGGAATCCAAGAAAAGCTACTCAAGCTAAGAAATCCATATGCAAAGTTAATATCCAAAATGTTTTACATTTTATATGCCAACAATTTACAAAAACAAAAAGTATCATGGTGGCATTAAAAAAGGGAACAATCAAATATGTGTGTAAGATATTTCTGAGAAAATGAAACCTGAATTAATGGACAGATGTTTGCACATTGGAAGTTCCAGTACAATAGGCTCTCTGTATCTGAAGCTTCACTTTCTGTAATTATGGAGTCTCTAATCCCAATTAAAATCCCAACTGTCTTTTTTGATAGATAATGACTAAATGATCCTAAACTTATGTGGAGTAGAAATGACTTAAAAATGATCAAAAAAAAAAATAAAGTTGGGCTTATTACCTTTTTAAAAGATTTAATATGAAGCTATAGTGTCCTTGTTGATATTAGATTACATATGTACATTAAGGGAAAAATAGTTCATTAATAAATTCATATTCTTTTTTTCAAAGATTTTGATTACTCTGAAAACAAAGTGAATGGAAAACTAGATAATGGAAAGATAATCCTCTTCCTGGATAGACAGAACCAATATTATGAAGATGTCCATACTGTTAAAACTAATACACAGATTCAGTGCAGTTCTGATAGCAATACCCACAGCATTTTTTTCATGGAACTAGTAAAAACAATCCTAAAATTTATATGTAACAAGAAGAGACCTAGAAGAGCCAGGCCAAAAATATATGCTGGAGAAAAGATAGCTTCTTTAACAAATGATGTTGGAAAAACTAGTTACCCATATGCAGGAAAATGAAACTAGACCTACATCTTTCATCATGAACTAAAATCAAAAATGGATCAAAGACCTAGATATTAAAAGAGAAACACTAAACCTGCTGGAAGATAACAATAGACAAAACCCTTGAAGACATAAGCATAGGCAAGTACTTCTTCAGCAAAACACCTAATGCCTAAGAGGTAACACTAAGAATCAACACATAGGATTGTATAAGTTAGAAGGCTACTGCACAGCAAAGAAAACAGTCAACAGAGTGATGACAGAAACAACAGAATGGGAAATTTTTTTGCCAGCTACTCCTTGGACAAAGAGCTATTACCTAGGATATACAAAGAAATGAAAAAAGTAACTCCCCCAAATAAAAGACCCAATCAAAAAATGGACAACTGAAAGGAATAAACAGAAGTCTGAATGGCCAATAAATAAATGAAAAAATGTTCACCACCTTTAGCCATCCTGGAAATGCACATCAAAACAACACTAAAGTTTCATCATACTTTGATAAGAATGTATCAAGAATGCAACCCCCCCCCCCCCCACATACCCACCCCCACCCCCACCCATCCACCCTATGCCTGGGGTTATAACTCAGTAGTTAGAGCACCTGCCTAGCATGTGCAAGACCCTGAGTTCAGTCCTCCAGCATCTCATAAAAATTAGCGGAGTGTAGCACACATCTGTAATCCCAGCACTCAGAAGGCTGAGGTGGGAAGATTGATGTGAGTTTGAGGCCAGTCTGGGCTACATAGTGAGTTCAGGACCAGCCTGGACTACAGAGTAAGACCCTGTCTCAAAAAATCAACCAGTCAACAAAACCACCACCACCACCAACAGAACCCCCAAAACAAACAAGCAGGCACACAAACACTGGCAATTTTGTAGGGAAAGAGGAACCCTTTTACATTGTGGGACTGTAAACTGATACACCCATTATGCATACCCATATGGAGATTCCCTCCCAAAACCTGAAAATAGATATCCCGTTTGTCTCAGCGGTACCTCTTCTGGGTATCTTCCCAAAATAATTAAAGTCATCATTGATGCTGACATACCCATGTTTAATAGCAGCACAACTTTAATAGCTAAGTCTTGGAAGCAACCAATATGTCCATCAACAGATGAATAGATAAAGAGGATGTGCTATATTTACACAGTGGAGTACTCCTCCTCCATAAAGAAAGATAAATTTGAGTTATTTGTAGAAAAATGGATGCACCTTGAGACCATCATGCTTAGTGAAATGAGTCAGACACAGAAGGTTAAATGTCACATGGCTTCTCAAATTTGAGAAATCTTAACTATATAAAAAGTGAAAGCAAAATAAAAGAGAAACAGAAGAAAATGAAAGGTAGACTTTGTGAAGAGGGAAAGGGATGTGAGCGAGTGGGAGGAAGGGAAGTCAAAAGGAAAGTACAAAGAATCAAGATTGGTAGGAATATGGACCACACTCTTGAGCTCATTGTTACTGTGTATCTCGGCGACATACTAATAAAAATAACTTTGGCAAATTTTTTTTTTGATAAAATATACATGGCCTACAATTTACCATATTAACCAGTTAGCTTTGTATTTCTCTTAATTACTAAAAATGCTGAGTGCTTTTTCATGTGCTTATTCATTATATATGTATCTTTTTGTTTATAATTCTGTAAAAATATTTTGTTTTTGTTTTTTAAATTGGATTTTCTGAATTCTATTTTGATTCCTAGTCTTTCATTACACAGACTTTGCCATTATTTTTTCTTAGTTTATGACTTGCCTGTTTATTTTCTTAATAGTGTCTTTCAAAGTGTAGTGGTTATTAATTTTAGCCAAGTCAATTTAATTAGGTTTTGGATTTTTTTGCTATCATATCTTAGTAATATTTATTTAAGCTGGTCATAGATATGTTCTATTTTTTTCTAGAACAACAGTGGTAATGTAATGAAACTCACATATATTAAAGTTTCATTATCTGTGTTAAAAAGTAAAGATATGAGTGTAATTAATTCTAATATTGTGATAATATATTACATTTAAGCCAATATTTATACATTTACTATACTAATACATATGACATTTGCCAGTATATTAAATTAGAACTAAAATTTTTACTAAGATGGTAAATATACCCTTTATTACTGGTTCTTTATTGTATTTTAATTTGTAATAATAAAATTATGCATACATATATATATTTAAACTTACTTTGTAGTTTGCAATTTTCAAACCGTATAAATAACATGCTTAGAAGAGTTAGCCACTTAGTGTCTTGGTTTTATTTGTGGATCTGAGCTTAAATTACATTTTATGCTATTTGCATTTTTAAGTTAAATTAACTTCCCACTTTATAATGCTTATTTGGTTTTCAGGCATGTACTGGCATTGAAAATATTGATGAAGCTATTACATTGCTTGAACAAAATAATTGGGACTTAGTGGTAAGTACTTTTTTCATTCTCTAATCTAATTTTATTGATTATTGACAGTCTTTAATAATTTTTATAGATGGTTCAGAATATTATAGCTAATCTGTAACTTATCTGAATGACTGTAACCTAATTGTCATTGTCATATTAATATGAAGTCATATTTATTTCAGTGTTATTATGATTACTTGGGAAATTGAAATCATTTTTAAGGTGTTCCTCTTATGTTACTGTGTGTTTATGATTCGTTATCTCATGAAGCACATTGTTGGGGGATGCTTAGAAGGAGGGAAAAGTCTGGATTGCCTGAATATCAGAATAATTCTATTTCATGCTTTCCTTTTCTTCTGAAGTTATTAGGAAGTAGCATTCTGCTGTGTTTTCTATAAGTTTGAAGCAGTTTATTCAAATAGTTTAGTGTAGTGTTTTAATATTTTTGACAACTCAAAAGGGAAGATACAGCATAGCATCAAATATTCACTTATTTTTTTTCGAATGTTACAAGTAGACCTTTATTTTTCACATTCATATGTAATACAATACACTTTTTATTTCTTGAGACAGAGTCTCACTTTGTAGTCCAGGTTGGTCCTAAACTCCCTATGTGGCCCAAGCTGCCTTGAACTAAAAATAATCCTCCTGCTTCAACCTCTTAAGTGCTGGTATTACAGGTCAGACATTCATTTACTATAAAGGAAACTGAAAATCATGATGGAGATGTACTGGTGGTGTTGGAATGACACCAATGTCCTTTTGGGCCTTTGAAGTGCTAAATAAAGTTGAAATTACAATTATAAAGCAAATTAATTTTCAAAAAGAAAAATGTAAAGAGACAAATATAAGAGAAATGGTAGAAAATGTGGAAGTAGACTGTGGAGGAGCTCTAGGGGTAGGAGGAGACAGGAGGATGATGAGGGGGGAAGAAGAAGTAAAAATGATTTAAATGTGGTAGATATGTGACCAGTTTCCCAAGTTGAATGAAATTATTAAATATCACAAACATAAAATAATAATTATGGTAAAAATTTATAATATATACTTTATAGAAGAAAGATTAGATATATAGGTATATATATGCTTATATGGACTTGTGTAGATCTAAGGCCTTCACTTTTTTTTAAATGTAAAAGTTTTCAGATTATAAAAGTGATCTCATTATAATGCAGTGAAGTAAAGAATTTACAAAGAGGAAAATATTACAGGTTGAACATCCCTAATCAAAAACCCCAAATTCAGTATGCTTCAAAATTTGAAGGCCATGATGCCATGTAAAAATTTGAGTTCAGACATATTTTGAGTTTCAGAATTTTAGACTAGAAAAAGGATATGCAAAATTCCGAAATCTTTAATCTAAAATCTGAAAGTGGGGCTGAAAATATAACTCAGAGGTTAAAGAACTTGCCTAGCATTCTCAAGGGCCTAGTTTTCGTTCCCTAGCACCATATAATAGTTAGCTGAGCGTGGTGGTGCAGGCCTGTAATCTGAGCACTTGGGAAGGCTAATGCAGGAGGATTGTTGTCAGTTCAAGGCCAGTCTGGGCTCCATAGTGGACCAGCCTATACTTTGAAGACCAGACTGTACAGAGGGAGACCCTGTCTCAAAAATCTGCAAGTGCTTCTGGTTCAAAGCGTTTCAAAGAAAGGATGTTCAACCTGAAATCAACTTTAATCACATCACTCAGAAATACTTGTATTATTCCAAGGTGTCTTCTATAATTATAGGATTAAGCTTTTTTAATGTAAATGAGATTATTTTGTACGTACTTTTTAAAATCTACATTTTCACTTAATGTGTAATAGATCTTTTCCTATTTATGTGAATGTGGCTGTTCATCATTTAGAAAGTCTGCATAGTATTTCATGTTGTAGTTCTAGTATACTAATCCTATCTACCATTCTCATGTTGTTGAACGTGTAAGATTTTTACAGTAGTTCGCAGTTGTAAATATTGTAGAAAACATTCTAGTACATACATATTGTATATTTAATCTATTATTTTCCTAAAGCAACCAAATGAATTCAATTTACTTTTGGGTTTTGGGTCAGACTACTTACACTTTTTAATGTTTTGGATACTTAGAACTAAATGTACTTCCAGGTGCTTTTCATTAACTTAAGTTTCCACAAACTATGTACACTTTTGAAAAGAAACTACATACACTTTTGAGAAGATTTTAAAAAATTGAACTATTGCTTCTTCATGCTTGTTGTGTTTTGATGCTTGTAGAAGTTTAGAACTATTTGTATAACCTGGCCCCAAATCCATGCTTATAACCACTGTTCTCTATGCCAACAAAACATAATGTAGGTGATAAACCCATGATTTCTATGTTGAGGACTGGAAGAAGAGGCAGCAACTGTAACAACTTATTTGAAGTGATGCTTGCAGGATTTTTCTCATGAAATTTATTTTACAATAACAAGCACATTGCTGTATTTAATTTTGGGAGAGGCTGATGAAAATCACTGAAAGTTCAAAAAAGCCCATCAAGCCATTCTTTTTTGTTACTCATAGGAGGATAGAGAAATGAGAGATTATAGATTAGGAGCAGTGAACTACAAGTTTTGGTGTGGGAATTAGCAGCTGGGAAGGTGGATGTAAATTCTTCCTTTATTTCTGTCCTGCTGGTCCATGGTCATTTTGTTTTGAAGGTTAAAACACTAATTGACCATGAGTATTTTTTAAACTCAGCTTATCTAGAGTTATTTGAAAGGAGAATTTTCTCAGATAGTTTAGAATAATTGAATGGTAAAGTACTATCCAGCACTTTCTGAGTTACTTGAAATGTAGTCTCACACTGCATCAGGCTAAGCAAAAACATCAAGAGTCTTTTTGAATATGAAACTTGGCGTGCTTTTCTGTTGATAATATATTTCTCAGCTGGTTTTTCTTTGCAAATATCTCACTGTTATATCCGTAAGGGTTTGTTGAGCTTAATTACTGTCTTGTTCTTTATATATTCTCAGTTCTCCTGTTTTCATGCATCGATCACATTGTATTAAGAGTTTTTAAAAATGACACTGAGACTTGGTGTGGTAGCACATGCTTGATACAGAAGAATGGCAATTTTGAGGGCATTCTGAGCTGCAGAGCAAGTTCAGGGCCAGCCTGGATTGTATAGTGACACCTTGTTTATTAAAAAAAAAGGAAAAAAAATCAAATACACTTATTTTGAAAATCACATTACTTGTTAAAACTTCCATGGAACTTTTTTATACAGTGTACTCTGTTTTGCCGGAACATGTTTCATGTTCTTAACATTACCTTTACATCTTCGTTACTTTTGTATTGCTGTTACAGAATACCTGACATCCACAATTTTAGGGAAGAAAGATTTATTTTAGCACAGTTTCAGAAAGTCACAGTCTGTTCACAGAGAGGTAGCTGGAAAATGGTAGAAGCACATGGTAGGGCTAGGGCCATGGCCAGAGCCAGAGCTCTTCATAGTATGGCAAAGCACAACCAAGTGTGAGAGGATAGGCTGAACCAGCACACACATCTCCAGCGCAAGCCCCAAGCATCTGCCCCTTCCAGCTAGGCCCCACCTCCAAACAGTACAAAGTATCCATAGGTACATGAGGCTTTTGGAGAACACTCCAGACCCAAACCACAACATTTTGCTTTACATTTCATTGGCTTATGGAGCAGTTTGCATATATTTTTTAACCTATGCTGTCTATATTTTAAATTTTCTGTACATATCCCTTGGACCTGTTCTATATCATTTCTATGTATCTTTTATAAGAGAAACATAAAGGAATGTGAATTAGACATTGTAATCAAGAATTGTGATGTGAGCTTGAAAAATGCTAACAATGAAAGATTATTCAGTGGATTTGAGTACAGTGTATCTAGATTTTTAGATGAGGGCTTAAAAATTTAACAATATGTAATCTCTGTCATTCTATTTTCTGTTGCTATAACAAAATACCTGGGACTTAGCAATTTATAAGGAATAGAAGTTAAGTTTTCTGTTACTGTAACAAAATATCTGAGATGTTCAGCTTAAAAACAGAAAAAGGAATTTTTTGGCTCACCGTTTTGGAAGTTTCTATTTGTGTTTGTTTGGCCCCATTGACATTAGGCCTGTGGCAGCACACTATATCTTGCTGGAATGTACTGCAGAGGAAGTTGCTCACTTTATGGCAGCCAAGAAGTCAGAAGAGAGGAGAATGGCCAGGGGCCCAACAATATCTCCTTTAAGGGCATCCACCAGTAGTGTAACTTTCTCTACTAGGGCCCACCTGGAAAAGATTCCATGACTCCCAATAATACCTGGACTGTGGACTAATCCTTCAACTCATAGACTTATGGGAGACATTCAGAATCCAAACTACAGTAAAGATTTTTTAGACTCAGGGTTCTTTGGAGGGTGGGAAGTTCAAAAACTGGGTCCTGGCATCTGGTGAGGGCTTCTTGGTGCATTATAACATGGTGGTGGGCATTACATGGTTGGACAGAGCAAGCGTACCAGGGAGAATTTGCTTGTATAACAAAGCCATTCTCATTAACCCAGTAAGCCATTAAACTGTGATTGAATGAGCCTATTAATGAGAGCAGAGAGCCCTTATGACTCAGTCGACTCTCAAAAGATCCTACCTCTCAACTTCAGTTAACATATGACTTTCAAGCTTCAGTTTCCAACACAGGAAATTTCAGGAATACAAACTATAGTACTAATTGAGAAATAATGTTGAAAAATTGGTAAGACCCATTGTCTCTTATCCATGTATGCATACTGTATTCAGGAATTGGAGTACTTTTCTTCTTACACAATTATTTAGATTTTAGTATCACAAATAATAAGTATTAATATCTCTATGAAAGTATCGTTTAGGCCCAAGAATTTTTGCCATTAGTAATTTTCCCTGATCTAGGACATTATTTTTATTTTATACATTGCTGTCTTCAAAAAAGTGCTTCCAAACCATGCAGTTTAAGTGCTCCACAATTGGCTGTATTTTGGAGTAACTGCACATTAAGTTCTATATCCAAAATTCTGAAAACAAAGTAACATGAAATTTAATATGAACACGAACTTGAACATGAATATGAACTTTAGAAGGCATGTTGTGCTTATGTTTTACTTGATATGCAGCCTGTAGCTTCCCAGTTTTACTTTCACTGTGAGCATTTTCCACATTGTTTGCACTTACAGTTAAGAGAGGATGAATGTCAGATGACATTTCCTTGAAGATGAGTCTCATTTTCTGTTTATATCCAGAAAGGTAAGGATATAGGACAAGTTCCTGGGAGTGAGTTAGAATCCTTAAGACTGTCTTGCGTTTAAGTGTGCTGTGTGATGGTTCAAAGTTATAATCTGCTCCAGAATTCACTGTAAACTGTTCACCTTCTCTTTTTACAATAGAAGAATTTGGGTGGAGTGAGACAATATAAAGCTATTTCATATGTGTAATTTTGTGTATTATCAATGTTTAATTGCTAAGTATAGTGGTAAACACATTGCATTGATTTTTTTCTTTTTTTTGTATTGAATATTAAGAATTAAACCTTCACACTGAGCTCCATCCCTAGATCATTTTATTTTGATTTTGAGACAAGGTCTTGATAACTTGCTAAGTTGTCCAGCCTGGACTAGAGTTTGCAGTCTTTCTGTTTTAGCCTCTCAGAGTACTAGGGTTAGGCTTGTGCCACCAGTCCTGGCTTTATTAATCTTGAATCAAGAGCTGGGACTTTTCAAATCTCTTCTCATTAATGTATTGAGTGTGGCATTAGCCAAGTTATTTCTCTTTGAGCTGCTTAAGTTTCTATCATATAAAGGGTTTGAATTAGGTTATACTGAACCTCCCATGATATTTTTGACTGATCTTTTTTTTTTTTGTTTGTTTTGTTTTTTTGGTGAAAGTGGAGATTAAGCCCAAAGCCTCATAAAGCACTCTTAACACTACACTACATCTCTACCCTTATTTGTTTGTTTGTTTTTGAGGCCCTGTCTCACCATATTGCCTAGATGGGCCTAGAACTTGGAAACCTTCTGCATTAACCTAAGAGCTTGGATTACAGGCATTTGCTTTCATGCTGAGTATTTATGTAGGATTTACCGTATCCTAATTTTTTTTTGTGAAAATTATGTGTTATACAACCCAATGAGTGGTAGTATAAGCAGATATTTTGGGAGAGTTTTGTTTGAAAAACATGCACATTCCTTTTTAGGTTTTAAACATTTAAAAGTAATAAGTATTTTTAAAAATTAGTGCACGTTAGAAACTGAAAGGTGAGGTTCATTCTAGTGAGTTGGTATATGTATTTAACATATCTGTATCTTTCCCCATTCTTTTGACCCCTTCTCCTTTTTCTTCCTCATCTTAATGACTTTCTTGTTGCTGGGACAGAATACCCAACACTCAAAATACAAGGGAAGAAAGATTTATTTTAGCTCACTGCTTCAGAAGGTCACAATCTATAAATATGCATCTGGTAATGGTGGAAGCATATGGCAATCCTAGCCATTTATAGCATGGCAGGTGGAAGCCGTGTGAGTGAGGAAGAGTGAGCCAGAGTATACCCTTCCCGGTCCTGTCTCCATGATCCACTCCTTATGGGTCTAGCCTTAGTGTTCTCCTTTCGGCTGAAGCCTCAGTGATAGGCCCCTTCCAGGTTACGCGACCAGTGAAGTGACACACAACTGCAATCTAGAATACACCCCTACTTCTCTACACAGCTTGTAACCTGTAATTTACCACACACCTATCTTCCACCACACACCTGTAATCCACCCCTCCAGACTGGGTCCCACCCTTTAACAACACATAGAATCTATAGATAATAAGCAACATCCAGATACATACGACTTTTGGGGGGCATTCTGGATCCAAATTTCCCATTTATCTTCCCCATCTCAGAAGTCTACCGTGTCCTAGTTTTCTGTTGTCATAATTAATTAATTAGGTTTCTCATATGAGAGAAAACATGTACTAAGTCTAGTTTATTTTTCTGAAGATAAGAATTCCTAGTTCCATCCATTTTCTTGCAAATGACATAATTTCATTCTTCTTGTGGCTGAACTGTACTTGATGGTGTATATGTACCACATAGTCTTTCATTCATTTGCCTGTTGACAGGGAGCTAGGTTGTTTCCATTATCTGAGCTAGATTAGAGACACATCCCTCTAAAAATGGTATGCATTTATCACTATAGTATGCTGATTTTGATTCTTTTGGGAATATACCCTGGGGTGATATATCTGGATCAGATGGTATCTGTGTTTATTTTCTGAGAAATCTCCATACTGATTTCCATAGCAGTTATACTAGTTTACATCTCCATTGGTGTAGGAAGTTTTCTTCCATTCTGCCCCTGTACTCACAAACACTCATTGTTTTCTGTATTGTTGATGTACTCATTCTGACCACACGGGATGGAATTTCAGTATACTTTGATTTACATTTCTGTCATGGCTAAAAATGTTGGACATTTTCTCATAACCTGATTGGCCATTTGTACTTCTTTTGAGAAGTGTTTGTGCATTTTATTTGTCTACTTTTGACTGGATTGTTTTTTTGGGTTAGTATTTTGAGTTAAAATATATTCTAGATACTCTTTAGAAGACTAGCTAGCAAAGATTTTCTTCCATTCAGTGGTTTGTCTCTTCACTATGTTGTTACCTTTGCTGTGTGGGAGCTTTTAAATTTGATGTAATACTGTAGTTGATTCTTGATAATATTTCCTGTGTAACTGGGGTTCTGTTTAGAAAGTTTTACCCTGTGCCTGTGTCTTCCAGTGTTTCATCTGTGTTGTCTTCCAGCACTGTCAAAGTTTCTAGTTTTATATCTAGGTATTTGATCAGTTTTATTTGACTTTAATACAAGGTTACAGATAGGGATCTAGTTTTAATACTCTGCATGTGGATATCCAGTTTTCCCTGCAACATTTGTTAGAGGTTGTCTTTTCTGTGGTGTGTGTTTTATGGCGTTTTTGACAAAAATCAGAATGACTGTAGGTTTGTGGGTTTGTTTCCATGTCTTCTATTCCATTCCATTGCTCTGCATGTCTGCTTTGGTGCCAGTACAAAAAAAAAATGTGTGTGTGTGTGTGTGTGTGTGTGTACATATATTTATATTTATAAAAATATGTTTTTTACGGTATCCTTTACAAGTTGAAGTCCAGTATTTTGATGCCTGCTATGTTGTTCTCTTTGCTTAGGATTGCTTTAGCTATTCTGAGTCTTTTCTGATTTTATGAATTGCAGGTTTTTTTTTCTCTTTCCGTAAAATGTGATATTAACATTTTAGCAGAAATTATTTTGATTCTGTAGATTACTTTGCACAATACAGCTATTGTCACAGTATACTTCCCAATTCATGAACAAAGAGGTCGTTCCATTTTCTCATGTATTCTTTAAATTCTTTCTTCACTATTCTGAAATTTTACTGTAGAAACCTTTCATCTCCTAGGTTAATTTTTTTGAAGTTATTGTAAATGGTATTGATTTCTGGGTTTCTTTGTGGATTCATTGTTAGTGCACAGGAACCCTGTTGATTATTATGTGTGAATTTTTGTATTCTTTCACTTTGGTGAATTTGTTTATCAGATCATAAGTCTTCTGGTGGAATTTTTGAGGTCATTTATGTAAAGAGTGTACACATAGGGATAATTTAACTCTTTGTATCACTTTTATTTCTTTTGCCTGATTACTCTTAACTTCAGGCTTCAAGTACTATACTGGAGTGGTGATGATGGACACCCTGTATCATTCCTTATTTTAGAGAGAATTCTTTCCCTGTTCAGTATGATGTCAACTTGTGGATTTGTCATATATGGTTTTTATTAGTTGTTTTCATCAAGGTTTTTGTCATAATGAATTTTGTTAGTGGGTTTTTCTGCATTTATTAGATGATCATGTAACTTTTATCCTTGATTCTGTTTTTGTGGCATGTTACAGTTACATATATCACATTAATTTATATAAATTGAACTAACCCTAGGAAGAAACCAACTTGGTCATTCTGTATGAACTTTGGCATAAAGTATTGAATTCAGGGCCTTTGCACTGAGCTACATTCCCAGTCCTTTACATACATACAAAAACACATACATACATCTGTCTTCTCTCATTCTGCCTGCCTGTCTGTCTTTCAGAGACAGGGTCTTAGTAAACATCAGTATTGCCTAGGCTGCTTGAAATTGTGATCTTCCTGCTTCAGCTTCCAGAGTGGTGGGATTACAGGTGTGCGCCATCATACCTGCCTTGATCTTTTCACTGTGTTGTTGAATTCTGTTTGTGAGGATCTTACTGAGGATTTTTGCATCGAGAATTTTGTAGTTTGTAGTTTTCTTTTTTTAAATCAAGTCATCTGGTTTTGGTATCAGGGTAAGGCTGGCTTCAGAGAATGAATTTGGAAGCATTTTTTTTCTTTTTATTACATGGAAAAGCAGGAGAATATTTAGTATTAGTTTCCTCCTGGTACAATTCAGCAGTAAATTTACCAGCGTGTGGGATTGTCTTGGTAAAGTTTTAACTACAGTATTAGTTGCATTGCTTGCTATTGATCTGTTTAGGTTTTTAAAAATTAACTTTCGTTCAATTTTGGCAGATCATATGTGTCCAGAAATTTGTCTGATAGGTTATTTGATTTATTGGAATATACATTTTGAAATAATTTCCAGTAGTCCTCTGAATTTCATTTGTGCTAGTGTAGTTTTACCTTTTTTCTCTTCTAATTTTATTAATTTGCCCTTCCCTTTTGTCAAATTTGGCAAGAGATTTATTGTTCGTAAAAATCTTTTGAAAGAACCAACTCTGATTCATTTGTTTTTTTGTATTCTTTTGCAGTCTCAATTTTATTATTTTTAATTTAGATAGTTATTATTTCTTTTTCTTATTTATTTATTTTTGAGGCAGAGTCTCGTTCTGTAGCCCAGGATGGTCCTAAACTCTCTATGGAGCCCAGGCGGGACTCACAGCAATCTTTCTGTCTCAGCCTCCGAGTGCTGGGATTATAGGCATGTGCCACCATGCCTGGTTTATGTGATGCTGGGGAATCAAACTCAGGACCTTAGTGCTTACCTAAGTGCTTGCTAGTCAAGTTCTTTAACTACTGAGCCATTTCCCCGGCCCTGTTTCTTTTTTATTTTAATACTGCTTTTGGGTTTGGTTTATCCTTTTTCTCAAACTTTGAGGTATGTTATTAAGTTATTTTATTCAGGATCACTGTTTTTCAAATGTAAGTGTTCGTAGCTGTAAATAGCTGTCCTTTTTATTTCCTTGAGTCTTACAGATTGTGATATGTTGCATTCCACTGTTCTTTAATTTTAGAAATGTTTAAATTTTCCCTCTGATTTCTTCAAAGGTCTATTGACTATTGAATAAAATAGTATTCAGTACCCATGTGTTTGTGTAATTTTTGTGGTTCTATTGGTGTTGATTTTTAATTTAATTTAATTCTAGATAGAAATACATGATATAATTTAAATTCTTCAGTATTTATTTAGACTTGCTTTATGACCTAATGTATGGGCCCATTTTGGAGAAAGTTTGTGGACTATTGAGGACAATATAAATTTGTTGTTGTTGGACAAAACACTGTAGATACCTGTCAAACTCATTTGGTCTATAATATGGTTTAACTCTGGTATTTCTTTATTGTTTTTTAGCCTGGTTGACTGTTGTGATAGTGGGGTATTGAAGTACTCTTTACTACTGTATTGTTGTCTTTCTTTTTATGGCAAGTAATGTTTGTTTTGTGAAGCTGTGGATGCCAACATTTGGTGTGTATATTACAGTTATCTCTTCCTGGTGAATTGTTCTCTATACCAATACGCAGTAACCTTTTTTGTCGCTTCTGACCAGTTTGATGTTAACCTCGTTGAATGTAAGTATAGCTATTCCTGTTTTCTTTTGGGCTCCAAATGGTCGGAATATCATTTTCCATGCTGCATGAGGTTTAGGTGTTTCTACTGTTTTTTGATCCAGTCTGCCACTGTGTGTCTTTAATTGGAGAGTTGAGACTATTTAAGTGTTATTTATTGAAAGGTACATACCATTTCTTGTCATTTCCCCCTGTAATTGATTGATTTTTATTTCTTGCTCATTTAACTAAATACCCTTCAAGTTAGGTTTTTTCTTTTCCTTGGCTTTGTGGTGGTTGTCCTCATCATTTCTGTTTAGTATTCCCATTGTAGTATTTTTCCTGTTCAGTATTTTACACAGTGCTGGCTTGCTGGTCATGAATTACTTTAGTTCATTATTATTATGGAAGGACTTTATCTCTCCTTCTTATTTTAGAGATATACTTGCACAGTATAGATATTTGGAATGACAGTTATTTTCTTTCAGGGTTTAAAATTTAATTTAATGTGCACTTGGCTTTTAAGTTTTTTGCGTGAAAATTTTTGGTTTTTATAGTGGGTCTGCCTTCACAGTGACTTGGCTCTCACACCTGCTTCTAATAGTCTTTCTTTGTTCTGGTTTTGGTTTTGGCATTTTGCCTGAGCTGTACTGTAGAGAGGTTCTTTACTGTTCACACTTCTTTGGAGTTCTAAATGCTTTTCTTTACATGGGTTTCCTTCTCATTCCTCATGTTGGGAAAATTTTCTGGCAGTAATTTTAGAGAACAGATTTTTAAAGATGCTATTAGCTTTTATTCCATGCCCTTTTCTAGGCCAGTGGCTTTTAAGATGTTTTTCTTTTACATTGATTCAGGAGCTCTTAAATAATGAAAAATTTTAAACTGTTGTTGAAATTCCTGTACTTCATATTGAGCTATATCGTGGCCCTTTTTTTTCTAACTTTGCTCAGTTGCCCACGCTAGGCTTGAACTTGTGATCCTCCTACCTCATTTTCCCAGAGTGCATGTGGTACAGGAATATGGCACCACACTTCACTCATTTGCTGTTTTCTTTTATTTTTGAAGGCCTCTCAGTGTTCTAGTTTCTTCATTTTTTTCTTCAGGAAATTCTTTCTTCTAATTTATCTTGTTCCATGCCAAGACTTTCAATAAAGTGTTTTATTTGATCTGTTGAGTTTTTCATTTCCAGAATTTCTGCTTGGTTCTTTTTGGGAACTTCAATCTCTTTAAGAAATGGTCTTTACTATCTTGTATTGTTTAAGTCTTTCAGTTGCTTGTCTATGTCTTCTTTCAACTCATTGATCATTTGAGGTATAGATTCATAAGCTGTTTATTTGTCTCTTCTTGGATTTCATTGATTATTTTAATTATTAGTTTAAAATTTTTTTGGTCTGGAATTTATCCACTTCAGTACTGCGAGATTGGCTTTGGGAAGTTGTGCATTATTGGAAGCACCTTGTTATCTGGTTTTCTCATTTAGTAGAGTTTTCGAGTTGAGGTTTACAGATCAGTTGGTACTGATGACTCTTCTGATGTCATGCAGGAGTCTGTTTAGTAAGTACTTTTCTTTTTGTGTTGTGCCCTGGGTTGTGGTTATGTCTTTCTGTGAAACTTTCCATTCAGCCTGTTGTAGATGTTAGGTTCAGCCCCAAGCACTGCTTTCAGAGAAGAAAGTAACTTGGTAATGTCAACACCTGAGGAGCTAAGTTAGGTAATCAGGTAATAAAAAACTTGTTTAAATGATCTTGATTGTTTGCTACCTCAGGAAAAGACCATGGGAGAAGTAAAATATAGTAGTCTAGATAAAATTACACATTAATAATATTGAGATGAATTCTAGTAGTATATGTGGAGTAGAAAGACATAAAGAAAAATTGGAGGGGGCCAGAAAGGTAGAAGAAGGCGTGTAAAGTGATGTGGGGAAAGGAAGGAAGTGTAAGTGGGAGGTGAGGAAAGGTAAGGGGCTGTTAATTGGTGAATTAATGGTCAAGCAAAGAGAGATGTTCCTAAGAAGCAACTTAAGTGTGGAATTTATGACTAGTCAACATAGAGTTTTATGTGGCTAGAGAAGAAAACTAATCAGTATACATAGCTAAATCTGAATGTATATGTGTGTAAATATATATGAAGACCAAAGCTTGCTATAGAAAACACAACACCAATAAGCAATATAGATGGAGAAAGCATACACTGTGTGCATGCACACACACACACACACACACACACACACACACACACTCTCTCTCTCTCTCTCTCTCTCTCTCTCTCTCTCTCTCTGTTTTTTTTTTTTTTTTGTTAATTGTCTTGTTGTTTTTGTTAGAACAGTGACCTTGGAGCTACTTATCAGTGCTGTTTTCATCCCCCTCCCCTTTTTTTCTTTTTGTTTTTGAGATGAGGTCTTGCCATGCAGTTCAGGACTTGAATTTACTCTGTAGCCCAGGCTGACCTTGAACTTGAACTTGAATGATCCTCCTCCTTAGCCTTCTGAGTGTGCCACTACACCTGAATAATGCTGCTGTCTTTAGATTACCATGATAGGGAGCCTCTACTGTATCCAGGGACCATGAGATGGCACTCTTGCTGCTCTTTCTGGTGAGTTTCTGTTGTGGGCCTGCAAGTGTGCATCTGCTATAATCTACACAGCTACCTGTGTCTCCTCCTTTCTGTTTCTGGGACTCATGCTTCCCAACTTCCTTGCAGTCTGCTTGTAACTCAGGATTTCAGTAGTGTCAGAGTTGACAGAGAAATAGCCCCAGGTATTGCCTCTTGGTAGTGTCTTGTACCCAGATGCTCCTGGGTCCCAGGTGCTAGTCCTCTGGGTTTCTCTTGGTTTCGCTTCCTGGCATGTCCTTGCTGGGGAGACAAAGCCCAAGCCAATTGTTAGGACCATTTTTCACCATGCTGGTGCTTGCTGCTTGTAAGTCTGTCTCAGTTCTCCAAATCTTTTTCTGGCCTTTGGTCTCTTTAGTACCCAGGACCAGGAACACAAAAGCCTGAGGCTGGGCTCTCTGGTCTAGAAGTCATGACTTACCACTCCCCTGCAGTCTTCAGAATATAGTGCCCCAGGATCAGGGAAAGCCCTCTCCTGTGCAGATACCTCAGCTCTGCCCCTTTCGTCCAGCAAGAGAACTGCTGGGCTGGGCTGGCATCAAGGTTGGTGGTTGCTAGACTGAACACCACACAGAAGCTGCTCCCATGGCTTCTTCCCCTGGAGGACTTTGGGCTTTTTGTAAAATGTCATAATCTCCAAACCAGTGCTGGGAACCATGCCAAGTTCTAGTGTCTGCTTTGCTGCTTCTTCTAGCTAGTGCTGTTTCTGTATTCACCTGTGCACTCTCTTATTCAGCTTGTGTTTGTGTGTTATTGTTAGATGCCTACTGACCTGTGTGTATGTGTCAGAGCTGCTTCCTCTGGGTGGCTGCCGTGTCTCCCCAGGATCGCAGCCTGAGTTGTCTGGAATCTGCCCCATGGACCCCATGCCTCCTGCACTTTGCAGCATAGACAGAGGCTAAGTTACCTGGGGCCTGTTTACGCTCAAAATTTTGGGTATAGCAACTCCAGAAAGCCAAACAATGTCACAGTGCAGATAATGGCAGATGTTCTGCCTCTTGTTTCATGGCCTTTTAAAAAAAAATATATGAAACCCCTTCAATAAGTTAAAGTTTCAGGTAAACCATGGCCGTGTGGGGCATAATATTTGAAGTAGATGTGATAACCCATCTTAGGGGAAATGAAGTAAAGGTAAACATTAATCTAGCCATGTTACATCTTAAATGGTCTGTTCTCTTAGAAGCTGACTTTTGAACTTTGTACTCCTTTCTACTCTGGTTTGCTGCTTATGCTGACGTTGCTATTTTATGAGGGAAAGGCTATTCAGAGTGCTTGTGTTTGTCTTTACCTACACATTCCAACCTAAGACTAAAATGAAAAAAAGTACCAGGTATATTTCTGAATTGTCACTGGATTTCTAGTCCTAAAAGATAATTTTGTACAATTAGAATCCTGGAGTTAAGTTGTGTACTCTGAAGGACCAAAACCAAAGAGAATTATCATGCACATAATCTGTCCTATTTTAGGATTTGTTGATGTTTTTTGAGATATCTCCATTCACTTTGGAAGAAACATATCTTAATGATTTTCCTGAACTTTCATTCAGTAATTTCTTCCACTACGTTTATAGAGGTTATAGAGGTGCTCATATGGGCACTGCTTTTTAAACTTTGTGCAGTGTTAAGAACATCTGCAGTTTTATGAATAGCCTAACCCCTGACATAATGAGTCTCTGTCCTTATCAGAAAGGAGCCAAGCTAAGTACTGGCCCTCACCAGTGGCTTTCAGACCCTGTCTTATATTTGTGCAGATGCTTGTTGCTGTGATGAAGGAGAAGTCATTGTGGGGAAATATTTCATCATATCAACTTCTCTTCCTTTACTTCAGATGTTTACATTTCTTTTTTCCTTAAGGAACCATATTAGCATTTTTACAGAATTAGTTATTATTTTCTCAGGTGTTTACTTGATATTTATCCTACCTCCTATGGTCTTCCCTGTATTTGAGAACCTGCTTTTGAAGACATCATGTCAAATTATGTACCTATGTTATTGCATTTAATCCTCATAGAGGCTCTAAAACATCAGTAGAGTTGTATTAGAGTAAGTAGAATTAGAAAATTTTTATTTCTGAGAACCAGAGACCAAACAAAAATAGCTCAACTGTCAAAGCTCACATAACTATTAAGTGGTGACAGTGATTTTGAGCCACAGTCTGTTAGTCCATGAGGAGTTTTTATAACTTTCAAATCACAGCTTAAGTTTGTTAGTTTTTAAACTCTTTTCTTTTCATTGTGCTGTTCATCTCTGAATTATTTCTTCTTCCCAAATCACAAGTAATCTCAATTGTGAAATGAAAAGGTTTTGCTACAGTTACACAGCTTTGTTTATATTGAAAACATTTTTTTGTTTTGTTTTCAAATAAACTCCAGAGGAAAAATTCAGTGTTTCTTATTTTGCCTTTAGCACATGGCAAGGTGTTAATGAATGCTTAATTATCATTTATTATTAACATGGGAGATAAGCCACACACCTGAGGAACAGGATAGGGGTGATTTCATGATTTTACTAGTAAAATTTAGATGATCTCTTTCTTCCTACTGTGGTGTTTTTGAGATATATATTTTTTTACAAATCTTTCTTTTGTGATTTTTCAGAGGATTTTATAAAACTTTATTTTTGTTGCATCAGTCTTTCATAAGGAAGCTCACTATAAAATCTCACCTATTTTAAAATTTTCATCAGTTTAGCTTCTTTGGAGAAAACTCAAAGATAAAAACTTTTTGCTAGTGAGAGTAATTCAGTGGATATGAAAAAATCCTTTTATTATTTTAAAGGGAAAATCCAAGTTGTTATAAAAATATATTCTCAGTTTATTAAATTCACATTGGTCATATTAACATGAAACTGCTTAAGGTCTACAATTTCTGCCCTGGCGGCAACTTGGTTTTGTATTTATATATCTGTTGCATTTTGTGCCATTTAAGTATAATCTTATACAGTTGCACAGTTAACTTGTTGAATGAGCTAATCACTTCTTTTATAAAATATATATTATTAGATAAATGTTCAGAAGCTTTAAGACTTAATTAAAATGTGTGTATAAAAATGATGTGCATTGGTACATGTAGTTTGAAATTTGTAGTGACTGCCGACAGCTCTCTGCATCTGTGTGTTTTGCATCTGTGAATTCAGTGAACTTTGGGTTGAAAATATTTGGTGGACAAATATGCATCTTTTCTGAATGTACACACTTTTCCCCTTCTTATTCCCTAAACAGTGCAGCAGTATACACTGTGTACATAGCATTTTATATAGCTCTTATTGCGTGCTATATGTAAGTTGGATGGAAGATTTGAAGTAAATAGGAGATTGTGCCTAGCTTACCCAGAAGTATTGTACATCTTATGCGAGGGACTTGAGGGTCCACACATTTTGGTATCCACAGGGGTGAGGTGGGATGGGGGGGGGGCAGTTCCCCATAGGGACAGCATTTACTTACCGTACTGAGTTTTAGCACTACCTGTGTAACCTGTGTTCTAGAACAGAGTTAAGACTGCTTACATGGAAAAGTAGGGACTCATCTGTGTTGGGAAATTAGAGGTTTTATGCTAATTCCAAAAGAGTTGATATGTGTTGTTTATGAGTTGGCTATTTAAAGAATAAAAGTTTAAATAATTTTGTTTACAAAGTTATTCATGTAGTCAGCTGCATTATATACTTGTATTTTAAAAAACTGTTGACTTACAGGTTAGTTTGATTTTTATTTATTTATTTATTTTGAGATAGAGTCTCGCTCTCTAGTCCAGGCTGGTCCTGAACTCACTATGGAGCCCAGACTGGCCTTGGACTAACAGCAGTCCTCCTGCCTCAGCCTCTGGAGTGCTGGGATTACAGGTGTGTGCCACTACATCTGGTTTATGGGGTGCTGGGGAATCGAACTCAGCAAGCGCTTTAACTGCCAAGCCATTCCTCCAGTCCCTAGTTTGATTTTTAAAATGAGTTTATTTACGACTGGTTTCTCTATAATGTTTAACTAATTTATTTCTATTAATAGAAGTGATTTATTCAGAATATCAAATTAGGAGCCTTAGTGGCTTAGCACACCTGTGTGATGACTTAGCAGTTCCTGCTGGTTTCAAGGATCAACTGGCGTAAATCAATGTATGCTTAGAAAATAAAATAAAATATCGTAGCTAAAACTCTTGTTTATAGTTCTTTATAAAAAGTTTTGCTGCCAGTGTTTAAAAAAAATGCCATTTAGGCCAATAAATACATGAAAAGATGTTAAACATCCTTAGCCATTAGAGAAACGTGAATCAAAACATTACTAAGATATCATCTAACTCCAGAGAGAATGGGGTATATCAAGGACAGAAACAATAATCAGTGCTGGTGAGACTGTGGGGAAAAAGGAACCCTCCTGCTCTGCTGGTGGGGATGTAAACTGGTACAGCCACTATAGAAAGCAGTATGGAAGACTCTCAAAAGACTGGAAATAAATATCCCCTTTGATCCAGCAATATCTCTTCTGAGAATTTTCCCAAAGGAGTTAAAAACAACATATAACAGGGATACATGTATACCCATGTCCATAGCAGCACAGCTAACAATAACTAAAATATTGAAAACACCCAGATACCCATCAACAGACCAATTGATGCATAAATTGTGTTATTTAAACTCAATGGAATACTACTCATCTATAAAGACAGATAGATTGGAGGCTTTTTTAGGTAAATGGAGGCAACTTGAGACCATCATGCTTAGTGAAGTGAGTCAGAAGCAGAAGTTGAAATGTTGAATGCTTTCTCTGATATGAGAAACCCAGATCATAGTTATTTCATAGAACTTACTGTGAGGAATAATGGCAACTGGAGGGGAGAGGAACGGAGTGGGAGGATCGAAAAGAGAGAAGGGAAGGCTTTGTAACTTGGATACTTAGGGCTTGAACTCTGGTACTTAGCTCTTGATGTAGTGCTTTTGATTTAATCGCTGAGCCATTCCTCCAGCCGTTTGTTTTTATTTTGGGATAGGGTCTTATGAAGTTGTTCAGGCTGACTTTGTTTTTGGTGATATTCCCACCTTAGCCTTCTGAGTAACTAGGATTACAGGAAGGGGCCACTATGCCTGTTTAATGGATTATTTTTTCATATTTAAGGTGCTCATCTACATGGCTTATCTGTTACACTTAGTTTCTCTTACAATATGTTTATTATATTTCTGAAGAATAGTTTTTCAGATACTTGCATACTGGAACATTACCTATTTGTTTTTATTGATTTTAATCACAGAAACTTAATGGTGGGGTTTTCATTGCATGCTTTGGTTACTGAATATGCGCTTTCTTAATGTCGAAAGCTTTTTACTATTTAACTGTCCTTGTCATTAATAATTAATAATTTCTGATATATATGTATATATAGTATACAGCTAAATAAATTTGTAATTCAGCCAAAGTAGACTGTAATTTCAAGCATGCTGTATACATTCCTACCTCCAAGCTTCTCTTTTTAGTATGTTGCCTGTGAAGTCGGTCTGCTCCCTTGCCCCTTACTAGCCCTGTCCATGTTATGCCTCTTTACGGCTCACCTCAAGTCCTGTCCCTTCTGTTTCCTAGCAGTTTGGCTGGTCTGCTGTCTTGTCACTATTACACAGATCTGCGACAATCAACATGTAAAGAGAAAATGTTTTATGTGGCTCATCATTTTGGTGTTTAGTCCATGACAGTTTGGCCACATGGTATTGGGCCTGTGGTGCAACAGTACATCAGGTAGTATTGTACTTGGGAACAAAACTGTTTTCCCCGTGATTGGTATATGAAAATGAGAGGATGATGAAGGGACCTGCATTCCACTGTCTCTCCTCAAGGGCATGCCTCCAGAGGTCTGACGACTTTCCCCTAGGCTTCATTTCTTAGGGGTTCTGCCACTTCCTTATGATGCCATGTTATATGGGCTAAGACTTCGGACACATGGTAAAGTTAACCAGCCGACTAACCCATTCCCCAACCCCAAATGGGTCTTTGTGGCCCTTTCCAGATCCAAATTACAGTATAGTTTCTTCTCTTAGTACGAATATTTGCCTTGAAACTTTGTAATTCTATTGTGCTAGTACTCTTTTTAATACTAGCCTTTTCCTTTAAAAAAAATTTCCCCACTATATATATATATAATATGTATATATATGCCAAACATAATGCTTACATTGAACTTGAGTGTTTTGTGTACATATATATCATATCAGGCTTACAAACCCTTCCCCTTTTCCTTTTTGCCCCTCCCTCACCCTCTCCCTCCTCATTCGTTCCCACTATCCACCCCCCATTTAGTTTTATGAAATGACTGTATTCTGGATTTCTCATTAGAGAAACCATGCGGTATTTGACCTTCTGTATCTGACTTATTTCACCGTGCATGATACCCTCAAGTTGCATCCATTTACCTACAAAAGCCTCAAAACTGTCTTTATAGAGAACAGTACTCCATTATATATGTATACCACAATTTTATGTATCCATTGGTCTGTTGGGGGTATTTTGATGTCTCCCACATTTTAGCTACTGTTAGTTGTGCTGCTATGAATGTGGGTATATATGTAGCTCTTTTATATGATTCTTTTAACTCTTTTGGAAAGATTTTTGGAAGAGGTGCTACTGGATCAAAGGGAATGAATATCTGTTTTTAACCTTTTGAGGATTTCTTTTTTTATTTTTTAATTTTTTTTTTTTTGAGACAGGGTCTCACTGTATAGCCCAGGCTGGTTCTGAACCTACTATGGAACCCAGGCTGGCCTTGAACTCACAGCAATCCTCCTGCCTCAGCCTACCGAGTGCTGGGATTGCAGGCATGCACCACTACACCTGGCTTCTGTAGTGCTGGGGAATTGAACTTGGGTACTTAATACTTAATGTAGCACTTGTTAGGCAAGCACTTTAACCACTGAACCATTCCTCTAACCTGAGGAATTTTCATATTGCCCTCCATAGTCATGGCTTTATGGTCTTCTCTTGCTGTATGTTCCAGATTATTGACTTTATCTTCAAGATCTGATAGTCTAATTTGAAAGTGTTCAAGTTGGTTACTTATTATTTCCTGTGAGTTCTTCATGTTTTGGAGTTCAGCTTTCATTGTTTCTATCTCTGCTGAATTGTTCCCTAATTCTTGAATTGCCTTCATCGTCTGCTTTTTGTTTGTGTTTCTCAAACTTATTATTAATGGTTATTGGTAGTCTAAGTATGTCTGCTTTGCGTTCCTGTACATCACTTGCATGTCCTGTGTGAGCTTCTGGGCCCAGAAGTCAGCCTCCTTTTTACCTTTCTTGTTTATGGGTTCTGCTATTTTAGGTTCCCTTGTAGTGGTCTGATACTGTATGTGAATGTCCTGCGCCTGGGGCAGCCTCTGGGTGGGTGTGGCATGGGATGAACCTCGGCCTGGGATGGCTTCCCAGTACTAGCCTTTTCCACCTTATTATCTTTTCCCTTCACTCCAAAACAAACATACACACGCACACACATGCATGCACGCACATGTGCACTCCCTCACACTAATGTGTAGTTATTAAAGGATTTAAAGTATTTGCAGGTAGGGTAGGATAGGAAGGGCCTTTTTTGTGGACTGTGTTTGTTGGCAATAGAAAATAGTGAAGTATTTTTATCTTTTTTGTTTTTGAAAGGTGTTTTTCACTGAGCTGACAGTTTTTTCTCTCCAGCACTTTAAAGTTATACTTTAATTCTCTTCTAATTTGTGTGCTTTCTGGTGAGAAGTTTGTGTTATTTCTGTACTTTTTCCTCTGTATAGTTTTGTTTCTTTTTTTACTGTGTCCCTTCAAATTTTCTCTTCCTGTTTATTTTTCAGCAGTTTGAATGTGAATAATTCGTGAAACCAGTTGATCCCTCTCATTCTTCTCATTGATTTTGAAATTTTTGGTCATTATTTTTTCTTTACTTTTCATTTTCTCTTGTCCTAACATTCTGGCTGTGTATATAATATGTAGTTTGATTTTGTCCTACAACGATTGGATACTCTGTTAAAGTCTCCTTTTCCCCCATGTGTTTCAGTTTGAGTAATTTATGTTGGACCCATCTTTCAGTTCACTGATTCTTTCCTTGGCTAACTCAATTCTCCTGAGCCTGTCGAAGATATTCTTTATCTCTTTCTTTCTTTCTTTCTTTCTTTCTTTCTTTCTTTCTTTCTTTCTTTTTTTTGAGACAAAGTCTCTTAAGTAACACAGCTAGCCTCAAATATGCAATTCTCCCGTCTCTGCGTCCTGAGTGCTGAGATTACCAGGGTGCATTGTCATGCCCAACTTTTTTATTTCAAGCGTAGTTCTTCTTTGTTGTAATTGCCCATCTTGTCTTACCTTTTGTTAATTTTTTCTAATTTTTTAAGGGTCTTTAGCATATTAATGAGTCATTTAAAATTCTATTAGCTCAATATCAGTATCTTCTTTCTTTCTCTCTTTTATTTTTGAGACAAGGAATTGCTCTGCTGCCTAGGCTTGACCTCTGCCCTGTACTCACCTTGAACTCATGACAGTTCTCCTGCCTTAGTGCTGGGATTACAGGTGTGTGCCACCACACCTGGTTTTTGTGCTGTGGGAGAATTGAACTTGGGGCCTAGCACTTTCTAGGCAAGCACTCTAACCACTGTGCAATCCACCACCCCTCAGTATACTATTTCTGATGATGGCTTGCTACTTAAAAAAGTTTTGTTTTCCTGGTCTTCAAATTAAATTAAATTAAATTAAATTAAATTGAAATAAAAAGTTTTGAGGCAGGGTCTCCCTGTGTAGTCAAGGTTGGTCCTGAGCTCACTATGTATACCAGGCTGGCTTTGAATTCATGGCAGTCCTCTTGCCTCAGCCTACTGAGTGCTGGGATTACAGGCATGCACCACCATGCCTATCTTTCTGGCTGTTAGTATGCTGCTGTTGCTGCTGCTTTCCTTCTCCTCCTCCTAGTGCTGCTTCCTCTTCCTTCATCTCCCCTTCCTTTTTTTTCTCCTTGGTGTGAAATTGGAGATTGAGCCCAAGGACTTCACACTGGGCTATAAATCCAGTCCATTTTTGATTTTCGATTTTGAGAAAGGGTCTCATTACGTCCTTAAATTGCCTAGGATGGGCTTGAACTTTTGTTGAAACTAGAACATCTTGTGTAGTGAAGTAGAGAATAAGAATAAGAATATTTTAGGCTTGAAGTGGATATGACTTTCTTTATGTTATTAGTGTAATAATTGGGTTGGTCTCATTTTGAGTTGGGTTTGAGGTTTATTTTTGCTCCTGGCTTTGCTCAGCACAGCAAGCCCTTCATGTTCTTCTTGAGATAATTGTAGTTAGGGTTGTTGACTGGTTTACTAGCACACTGTCATCTGCTCTGTCTCTGTACGTGTGGGAGATATATATACGTGTGAGTAACATAAGCTTTGTTCCATTTCCAGCTTTTACTCTTGAGCTGTGTTTCACAAAGAACATGTCTGTAAACATTTAATTGTTACTCTTCTCTCTAGTCTGGTTGTAGGCCTGTAAGACATTCTTTGTTTTTCTGACAAAAGACTTTTGTTTTATTTAGACGTTGGATTGTTGGACCTTGGGTTATAATCACTCAGATTCCATTTCTCTTGAGTTATAGTTCTGAGCTAGGCTGCTTTTCTGCCCTTTTTCTTGGGTAGTAAAAGATTTTTCTCCCCTTTTCATTTCTAGAAATATAAAAATCCTTGAATCAGTCACCACACATGGTGGTGCTAAGTTTGTAATTCCAACACCTGGAAGGCTGAGGCAAGAGGATTGCCCTGAGTTTGAGGCCAGTCTGGCCTACTAGTGATTAGGATTAACCTAGACTATAGAGGGAGACCCTGTCTCAATAAAATATGAATCTGTAGAGATACTGTGAATACTCCCCATTTCCCTCTATGTGGCTGTGTCTTTTGCCCTTCTGCTCTAGGCTCTTGTTTTTGTAAGGGAGATAGATGGAAAAGCTTGGTAACCATCTTGGCCTTAACCAGAGTCTGGTGATTCTCTCTGTTTTGTACCTCAGTGGATAATTTCCCAGACTCTGTCTTTCTTCCCCCTCTGAAGGGAGTATGCTGTTCATGGATGAAAAATCCTATAATAACTTGAGGCCCCGCCCTACATTTGCCTTGTCCTGTCTCACAGAGCCTCAATTTTTAGCCTTTATCAATTTGCTTGTCACACTAGTACAGTTCTTGTTCTGGTGAAACAGGGCTCCCATTTAGTCTTTGTTGTAGGTACTTGCCTCTCCTTAGATTTGGGGTCATTTGTAAACAATGTGTCTTTTGCATCTGCTTGGGTTTAAGAAAAATTGTGAACTAAAAGTTATGAACTAAAAACTTCTCTATTCCATCCATCCTTCTCCCCAGTCTCTTTCTATTTCAGTTGTAAGGTGTGAGGCAATACTCTTTCTAGTTCTCCAGTCATTCGTTGTCATTATTTTAAAAACCTTTAATTTTAGTTACATTATTTCTTTACTCAAATAAGTGTTTCTTTATTTGTTAACTTCTGGTTTCATTATCTTGCAGTCGTAGCTTTATTTGTAACATTTCCACTTTCTGAAAATTATGTTTATTTGTGACCTGTCACATGATTGATATCTCTAAATGTGTCACTGGCTTTTGAGAATATTCTCTCTATATTAGGATATACAGTTTAGTATGTCCAGTAAAATATACCTATTGATATCCAGGAAATCTGCCTTCTTTTGTGTACTTCATCTGTCTTATGTTGAGAGTGATACAGTAGGTCTCCTGTTTTTAGTGTATTTGCATCTATCTCTATTTAAGTGTCCTATAGTGTTTTTCTTCTTTAAGTGAGATGGAAACTTGAGTGAATTTCTGTGGTTATGAATTTACACACATTCATAGGGTGTTGTCTATAGACATTGTGGCATTTGTGTTAAGAAGTGACCTTCTGTCTTGTGTTTGCTGCTTTGGACTTCAGGTTTTACTGTCTGTAATATGTTGGCTGTGCTTACTGTCTGGCTCTTTTTGCCTCCATTGGCTGCATGTCCTTTTGTCCATACTTTTATTTTCAGTTGTTTTGACTCAAGTGTACTTCTGATAAATAGCATATAATTGAGTCCTATTTCATGAACTAAATTGAAATTTTAAAAAATTAGCCCATTTATGTTGATTTGTTTGGTCTTACTTCTGTCATAATGTTTTATAATTATACATTTTATTATTTTTGATGTATATTCAGTGAGATATATTTTCTTTGCTTTAATAGTGATATTTTTGTATTTAGTAAAGCTTGTACTTTTGTTCTTGTCAATACTTCTGTGTTTAAAACTCAAAAACACTTGTAGGCTTCTATTTTTCCCCTTTTTAGCTGTGTGGTATGTTCCTTTTAAAATATTAAGTCTACTTTTTGATCTTACTTGATTTTCTTCTTTCTTCTTCCAGTAAAAATTGTGTTATATAGATGGGTGTGGTAGTAGATGCCTGTAATTCAAACTACACTGGATACTGAGGCTGGAAGATCACAAGTTTGAGGCCAAGTTGGGGCAGGCAGTTTAGTGAGGCCCTGTCTCTAAACAGACAGACAACCAACCAAGCAAACAGACTTACAAAACAGGGCTGGGGAGTTGGTTAGGCAGGCACTTCCTGGGTTTAATCTTCACTTCTGTCACCCCCCCCCCCCCAAAAAAAAAAAAAAACCCCAGCTCCACAATGATTATTTAATACTTTTTCCTACATTTATCTGAGAATTAGCTTATTTAGTTTTGTCCTAAAATCAGTCTTTTAGTGGTGTATACGTATGTTTAAAAATTACTCATTAATGATCCTTTCACTGAAGGTTTTTTTTAGTCACTGGTTGCTTAGATGAAGGTCTGCCTCTAGTAGGTGTCTTCAGAGAGAGCGGGTTACTTCTGAATTTGCTTAAGTTCTTATGATTCAGGAACTATTATTTTTATTACCTTGATGGTTGAAAGGCAGCTTGACTGTGTATAAAATACTTGGTTCATATCTTCTTTTATTGAGTCTCTAAAAACTACTGTTCTCTTTTTAATATATTGGTTCAGAAGCTCTGATGCTATTCTCCTTTTTCCTTTGTAAGTTATTTGATGTTTGCCTGGAGACTTTAAAGATTTTTGTCTTTGTCTTTGAAATTTAAGAGTCTTATTAGGATATGTCACAGAGTTGATTGTTCTGTATTAATTTTCCCCAAGCACCAAGTAAGGCATTCAATAGAGATTCATGTTTCTTTGTATTACTGGAAAATTTTCTTAGATTATAGTTTTAAATTTTAGTTCTGTTCCATTACTTTTTTTTTTTTTTCTTCTTTTCGTTGCCTTCAGGGACTTGACACTGCAAATATTTGTCTGTTTCCTGCTTCTCTGACCCTTTCTGTTGTTTTCATTGTTACTTCCTTTTCTTCTGTCGCCTCTCCCTCCCTCCTCCATTCTTTTTCTTTTTCCTCCCTTCCTCACTCCTTCATTCCCTTTTTCACTCCCTCCCTTCTTTCCTTTCTCCCCCCCCCCCCTTTTTTTTTTTCTGCAGCAAGGTTTACTTTATAGTGCAGATTGACCCTGAACTCACTGTGTAGCCCATCCTGGCTTTGAACTCAAGGCAATCCTCCTGCCTCAGCTCCCCAGTGCTGCGATTATAGGTATGTGCCACTATGCTCGGCTTATGTGGCACTGGGGAATCAACTCAGGGCCTTGTGCTTCCTAGGGAAGCACTCTAACTGCTGAGCTGTGCCTCTGCACTATTTTCATTTTCTAAGTTGTTTTTCTGCCTTTTTTCAATACCTTTTATCACATTTTTCTTTATGGTATTCATTTTTTGGGTATCGTGGTTTATTCTTTATTTCTAAGAGAATTTTCTTTTTTTCCCTTAGTACCATCAACCTTATTTCTTTTTGTTGTTGCTGCAGTTGTTTTGAAATTTCTGATTCAAACTTTATTTGTATTCTTGAATGCTTATTTAAGTATATTTAAGCTCAAGCTTGTTTGGAGAATTGATTTATAGGCTTTTTTGAGCTTCATGATTGTTTTAGAATTTTACTTACTAGATATATATGTACTTTTCTTTCCTGATTTTTTTTGCAATAGTTTTTACAGACCTGATGGTGTGTGCATCTCTGTGTGTGTGTGTGTGTACGTGTGTGTGTACGTGTGTGTGTACACTCATGTTCATTTTTATGGTAAAGTATGATTTGCAAGACTTTTTAAAAATGATGCCCACTTCTGTGTTTAAATGAAGTTTGAATACTTTATTAGGATTTTTAGTTTATGTGTTGATTTTTGGGATGGAAGGTAGCAAATACATATTTTTTGTCTTATAAGAACTTCAAATTTCTCATTTTGCTTTCCTTTCTGTGCCACTTGATTTCTAAAGAAGGTTTCTCACTTCATCATTCTTTTCCTTTTTGTGTGGAAGTTTTTTAGTCTATGTGTTCTTTTAAGTCATTCCTTCCCCTGTAGTTGTGATGTTTTTGGTCACCATTTCTTAGTATCTTTGCTCTGATCTGACTTTTTTTTTTAAAGTGTCTTTTAGACTTAGACTTTGAGGTAGCTCTAGAGCTCCCATAATCTCCTGTTGGCATTCCGTTTCTGTTTGTCTCTGCGGTTTCTTGGTCTGTCTTTATAGGGAGAGATGGCACCAGGAACATAAGAGATCTTATGGTGGGACTTGGTATTTTTCTAATTTTGTGCATTGTTATTTTCAAGTTTGATATTCTCTCTCTTCAGGTAATAATGAGAACTTGATTTTGCTTAGCTTTGTTTTTCCTTTGTTGTTTAGCATTGTTTTGGATGGTGTAACTTTCTAGGTCCACTCAGTTAATACAAATCTAAACACAGGTGAAGTTTAATAAAAGGAGTTATTGACAATGAAATGAGTAAGTGTAAGATGTGAGGAAGTTCTGGGTGATTCCCTAAGACTAAAGGAGAGTAGCCAAATTAAGGCTGCACTTGGAAGGGATTCAGACTTGCTGGAAAGGGTATATAGTTAAGTCTGCTGAATAGATGAGATGTTCATTAGTTTGGCCAGGCCAAGGTTGATTTGTACTAGTGAGCAGACAGTTGCCACCCTCCACTCTGCAGGTGGGGAAGCACATCAGCAAGTTGGAATGTGGACATGAGTGGGCTTGCCTAAAAGGTGGGGACCGTCCAGGCGCTTGTAGGCTGCTTGTGGGGGTTAGGCAACTTGTAGAATTGACAGTTTGCTTAGAACCCTTCAATCAGTGGCGGGCTGTGCATAAGGGGGTTGGCAGAGGGATTTGGAGTGTTGGCTGTCAGACAAGAGGCCTTTGGATAATGCTTCCTATGTTGAGAAAGTCAGGAAAAGATCATCACTGGGCTAAGACTGCAAGGTTGCAGTCAGAAAGACTATAATGTGGCCCCATGACTTAGGACACAGGGTGTCCTCACATCCTTTCTGTCAGTTCCTGTGTTGCAGCCAGAAACTGTGAGAGAGCCTCTTTTTTCTGCATCTACTTCGGTGCCATCTACTGGGAATGTTTAACATCAGGCATACTTTAAAGGAGAGAGAAATTCAAAGGGATGTCTTTCTTCCTTTGCCCCTTCAATCACAAAACATAAATGAAGAGTGCTTTTGGAGCTGACAGTTGATAAATTCAGGTGGTTGGAAATCCTGGATGGCAGAAATAAGTAGCCACTGTTGACTTCAGGTGGCTGAAGTCCTGCCAAATTTTATACATTTGTATCTTCCTAAACCTTTCATTTGCAATGCTGTCCCTTGGCACTTGGAGCCTTGCCCTTCTCCCAGCCTGTCAAACATTTATCTTGTTTTTGGAAACTGTACTGTAATCTTAGCTATAACTCTGTCTTTACCAGTCACCAATACTTGTAATCATAATTTCAAGTATTCCTTTTTTTCTACCACCATATCATACACTTTCTTCAATAACTCAACTGGGAAAATACTTTAAGCACTTTAAGATCTGTAATTTATTGATCGTGCCACCATTTACATTGCCTTTCAGGTTCAGTATGACTGTCTTTTCTGCCTTAGTTCATCATTATGGGGACAATACTGTGGGACCAAAACTTGAATCCTAGGTCTTCTGACTATGAATTTGGGTTGTACTATACTAGAGATGACATTCTGTTTAATTACATTTTGCTGTGTATAAAGGCAATTGATAGTGTCTGTCTCAAACAGTATATTAAGGCATACGGAATTAACCCAGGTGTAACAGGAAAAAAGAGTCATAATTGCTTCTGTGTATCTGCTATGGACTTTATCATTTAGTTCAAAATGTCTTAAAAATAAGTTGTATTTGCTAATAGTATATTCAAGTAGCAGATTCTGGTTTTGGTTTTAGACAATTATAATTGGTGTTATCTGTTCCTGTCATGATGTTTTATAAAGCCAGTATATGTCATTAATTCCAAAATGAGTCTATCTCAATTAATTAATTTTTTTTTGTTGAGTTCCTACTATGTCCTAGCACTTTTTTTAGGCCAGAAGATATAGCTGGGAAAAACCCCCAAAAGCCCATTATTTTATTGGCTCTTAAATTTTTAGGTAGATGGGAGCCAGATAATATGTAAGTAAATGTATAAATAGACAGTGTAGATTTAGAAAACAATAAGTATCATGAATACCATGAAGAGAACCGAATGCATATTGGAGTACGGTGCTTACAGATATAGAGGAGAATATTTTTTATGGTAGAATCAGGCAAGGTTATTTCATCAGTGTCCCAGTTACTTTTTCATTGCTGTGACTCAATACCCAACATACACCACATAGGGGGAGGAAAAGTTCATTTTAGCTCACAGTTTTAGAAGGTCACAGTTCATTCACGGGACTGCAGATGGGAAAGGGCTGGGGCCAGAGCTGGAGTTGAAGGCAGAGCTCCTCATGGCAGGGTGGAACTGGAAGCCAAGTCTTGGAGGAAGGATGGAACCAGCACACATCCTCCAGGTCAAGCCCCAAGCATCTTCTCCTTCCTGCCAGGTCCCACTTCCCAATAGTCCACAGCAGGCATAGGTCTGTGAGTCTTTTGGGAGACATTCCAGATCCAAACCACAACAGTCAGGTAGCATTTTGGCTGAGACCTGAGAATGAGGAGCCAGCCACAAGAGAGTCTGAGGGTAAAGTATTGTGAAGACAGGAAGGAATGCACAGGCCCTGAAATGAGAGCAAATGTGGTTGAGGAAGGGTAGAATTATAACATGGCTAGAGTTTAATAAGCAAAGGAGTGTGTCAATAGGGAGGTGCAGGCAGAGCTGAGGTTGGGATCTAATTTTGTAGGACCTTGTAGTTGGAAGTTTTGTTGTGTTGAGAACATTTTAATTAGATAACTCATTATTCAAAATGGCTTCTTTCACTGAGCATGTTATGTTTGAATACATGCTTATGAATGATCTAAAATTATAGTGCTTTGTATATTGTTTTTGAAACAGGGTTTTGCTCTGAGTTCAGGCTGGTCCTGAACCCTATCATGTGTAGCCCAGGCTGCCCTCAAACACACGGCAGTCCTCTTGCCTCAGCCTCTCCTGTGCTGGGATTACAGGCATGTGCCACTGTGCCCAGCTCATGTGGTGCTGGAGAATCAACCTCTGGGACTTGAGCCTCTAGGCAGGCACTTTAACTGCTGAGCTATTTCTTCAGTCCCACAAAGTAGTGGTATGTTAATAATGACCTTAGTAGCAGGTTACATAATATGAGTCAGTGAAGAGATAATGGAAGAACTGTGTTCCAAAGAGGCCATCGCTTAGACTCTCATTTGTTTTTCATCATATCCACCAGCTTTTCACTATTTGGACTGCATCCATCTTGGAGCTCAGAATCTAGAGCTTTACATCAGAGTCAACTGAAAAATAGTATTCCTAGTTAGTAAGTCTAATAAGGCTCAGAGCATTTAGTCAATGTGTCCGGATTCAGGACTTCTTCAGGGTGTGAAACTTAAGTATAAAGGTCTTAAATTTTTTGGTCAATAAGTGAAGTCTAGAATTTTAAGTAAGTTAAAAAGTATAAAGAGGCCCTTGCATTCCTAGTTAGTCTAGAGTCCAAAACTCTTACTTACTTAGTCTGGAAATGTAATGATCCACCCTTCCTAGTTGGTCAGAACCTTCGCCAGTTACTGCTTAGAGGTGATCATGGAGCATACTAGCTACCTAGTATGAAGGTTTGATGGAAAGGAAATGTAAACTAATGGCCAAAGTGAAGTTTTGGAATCATTAGTTTATTTAGGCCATGATTTTGCTTAATGTTCTTTAAAATTAATGTCTCATGTCTGGTTTTTGTTTTTGCTTTGTACTTAAAGTAATTTTTTATCTGGCTTGTCATTCTCTGGTTACTACCATTGTTTTTATTTTTAAAAGTAGACAGATAATGTAGTACTTGGTATATAGAGCACTTTGTATTGATCTGCATGCACATTGTGAAATGGTCAAATCCAGCTACTTAAGAAATGCTTTACTCCACATAGGTATTCTTTTTTTTTTGTGGTGAGAACATATAGCATCCATTCTTTGCATTTTTCAAGATAAACAGTATATTGTCATTAGCTTTAGTCGCCGAATTAGGCAATACATCTCTCTACCCACCAAACTCCCTTTATTACTTTGTCTCCTGGCAACACCATTCTATGCTCTACTTCTATGAGGTTAACTTTTTTTTTTTTTTTTTTTAGATTCCACACATGAGTGAGATCATTTGGTATTTATTTCTCTGAGCCTGACTTATTTCATTTAACACAGTGACCTCTAGGCTCATTCATGTTTTTGGAAATGACAGATTTTCATTCTTTTCTATGTTTGAATAGTATTACGTGCCACGACTTCCTAGCCACTTACCTGTTAAAATAGCATTTAAGTTGATATCACAGTGTAACTGTTGTGAATAGCACTGCTGTAAGCATGGGTGTACAGACCTCTTTGCTATACTGTTTTCATTAGCTTAACATAGCTTTTTAAATTCTTCTTTAGTCAATTCATGCATCTCCATCTCTTAAGAGTCTGTCATTGGCTCCTTACTTTTCTGTTGATAATGTCATATTTCTTCGATTGTTCTTGATCCTTGTGGAGTGCATTGATGTTAGCACATTCAAATTGATATTTGAGGTTGGGAGTATAGCTGTAGCTCAATAATTAGAGCACTTGCCCAGCAAACACGTCTTGTTTCCTCCCAGCATCACGTAACTGGCCACGGTGGCAGAAACCTGTAATCCTAACACTCAGGAGACTGAGGCATGAGGATTCCCCTGAGTTCTAGGCCAGCCTGGGCTACATAATGAGTTCATGACCAGCCTATAGAGCAAGACTGTCTCAAAAAATAAAATAAGGTAAAATAAAATAAAGTAAAATTGATATTGGTACTCCTTTTTCTTGCCATCTGGCTTTGATTGGAAATGTGTTTTTAGTGAGGCTGAAGTAAGGCTGTTGGGAGAATCTGAGTAAGTTGTCGGATAAAGTCCCTGTGACTGCCACATCCATTGCAGTGTTAGGGGATGCCCTGAGCCCTGGACTCCTACAGTGCAGCCCTAGTCTGGCATCCTGTGGCCGCTGAGTTTAGCACGGCATTTGGGTGTGTCTTAAGCCCAGCAAGGCCTGCCTATTGCTGTTTCTTCTTTGCTATTTGGAGCCCAAAGCCTCTTTTCCTTGGCAGTGACCTGAGCTACAATTAATCTTGCATGGGCTCTGGGTCATCATCTGGCATTGGGGCAGGTCTCTAGACTCAGCCTGCAGGTACCAGACTTGAGTCAGGCTCTGTGAAAGTCTTCTTATTTGCTGGGTTTTACCATAGCTAGTTTGGGTTAGAGTCAGAGAAGCTCAACATTCACTTGCCTTCTCCCAAGTTTTGGGTGTCTCTCTGCACTGTGCTGCCTGGGGTTTAGAGAGGCAACGGGAGCCAAGTAAAACTGTCCTTCCTACATACCCAACATGTCTTCTTATTAGTATGTATGACTAGGTATTGCAGCCAGTTATCTGGTTTCATAGGTCTTGTGAAGGTGTTCTCTTGTCAGGTGTGCTTCTCTTGGGAAGGTGCCCTTCTTCTTATTTGAGTACACATGGGCACTTCTGAATCCTACCATCTTTCCCTCCCTCCCTCTCTGCCTGCCTGCCTGCCTGCCTGCTTGCCTGCCTGCCTGCCTGCCTGCCTTCCTTCCTTCCTTCCTTCCTTCCTTCCTTCCTGCCTTCCTTCCTTCCTTCCTTCCTTCCTTTCTTCCTTCCTTTTTTCTCCCCTTAGGACCTTTGCACTACACCTCCAGCCCATTTTTAGTTTTGATTTTCAGACTGGGTCTCTTCAAGTTGCTAAGTTGCCCAGGCTGGTCTCAAACTTGTGATATTCCTGACTCAGCCTCCTAGAGTGCTGGAATTATAGGCTTGTACTGCTGGGCCTGGCGATGTCTTCATTTTTTATCACATTATTTGATTAGCTACTTAAAATATTGCCTTTTAAGTAGTTTCATATCTATTTCTTTGCTAGCCAGAGCCCTATGATTCTTATTCTTCCTTTTTACTAAAATACCCGAGACAAAGAAATTAAATAGAAAAGAAGTGCTAGGTTAAGCTTGTGTTTCTTCTGATACTGCTACTACTACTACTACTAATACTACTACTAATAACTACTCATAGTTGTAACATGTTGTTGATATTTTTCTTTTCAGTGCTAGGAATTGAAACCTGGACCTTTTGTATGGTAGACAAATGTTCAACCACTAAGTAATACTCCCAGCTCTCAAGCACTCTTAACTGCTATGCTATTCCTCCACTCCCTTTATAGTTTTAAAAAATTAATCATTTTAATATATCTTTTTCAAAGTCAGAATTTCTATAAAATATGATTTTTAATGGCTCCCATTATACAAGATAATATTTCATCAGCCTCCAATTATTGTACATTTTGGGCTACTTCATTTTTTTTATAGTAAAAACTCCATAGAGAAAATATTTATAGAATAAAAGGTAAAAACCCCTCTATTTCCTTAAATACATAAGGATAGAGTGTTTGGTATAAGGTATCCCTCTGCCTTATTTTTAAAAATATTTATAATAAGTTAACTTCCTTTAGCAAGAAGGAGGTACATCTATTTTATGTTTCACCAACTCTATATAAGGAAGTTTTTTATTTACTTATTTTTTTTCTCCCATCTTTATTGTATATATATATATATATATATATATGCAACCCACAATGGTTACATTGAACTTGAGAATTTTGTGCATGCATGTATCTTGTTTACTTCACACACCCACCCCTCTGCCGCTTTGACCCTGCTGCCCCTCACTCACCCTGGCTACCAGAGTACCAACATCTTGCCTGTGTGGCTCCGTTATTTATTTGTATTCTAGGTTTCTCCTATTAGAGGAACCGTGCAGTATGTAACCTGAGGCTGACTCACTTCACTAAGCAGAAGAAAGCCTTTTAGAAATATGTGATACTCTTATTTTTGGATATGTGTACACATAGTTTGTATTTGCCTGACAAACAGACAAACAAACATGTCTTGTTTGAATTTTTATATCTCTGATTGATAATTTTTTCCCTTCCATATTGGTCATTTATATTTATTTAGAACTTATAAATACTTATGATATGTATTTCTTTGTGAACCATCGGTTTAAATTGTGTCTACTTTTTCATTTATTTGAAGTATTTTTAGTGAACTAAAGGTCTGTAAGTATTTTTAAAGTTATCAAGTATGTGCTCCTATTTTCCTTTTATTTATTTATTATGTTAAGTATCACGTGTTTTTATTTTATGCAGTTAAATCTGTCACTTTCTTAATTTTTTCCTATGTTAAAATGTTTAATATAGGCTTTAAGATCAGATAAAACATACACATTGTTCATATGTATCTAGAATATGTATATATATATACATAATTTGTATTAAATATATATATTAAAACTTTTTATTTTTGGTGCTCAGGATTGAGCCTGGGGCTTTTGTACTGAGCTGTATTCTCAGCCTATTTTTATATTTTTACTTCAAGACAGAGTCTAATCAGGTTGCTGAGTTGTTCAGGCTGGGGTCAAACTTGCAGTCCTTTTGCCTCACCCTTCTAGACTGTGGGCATTAGAGGCCTGTGCTACTAGGCCCGGCAATGTGTTCATATTTTTTTTTTTACATTTAACTGTTCAACCTACTGGAGTCTGTTACAGTATAAGTAATAATTTACTTTTCTCTCTCACTTATCAATTTTAGTTATTCAAGAAATTTTTCTTTCAACTCTTGGTTTTCTCTAATGCTTCAAAATGTCACTTTTAACATATGTTGACCCCTGCTCCCCCACCACTGTTGTTTCTTTTGAGATATTCTTTTAGTCACTCTCCTTTTTTAAAAAAATCTATTTTCAAATGGTTGTCTTTACTGCTACTGTATAGTATATACTTTAAAAATGACTAGAAGCTGGTATTGGTTACTTACCAATTTAATTATCTGTTGGTTTGTTGCCAGCCCAATTCATGGAGTCCTTATGGTAAATAGGAAAGAGGCTATTCAAAGCCAGCTTTGGGGGAGATGAGGATAATAATTTCTCCAAATTTGTCTGTCTCTCTGACTTGTCTGTGTATACCAGGAACTTTTAAAGGATGTGCCAAGAGTGGAGGGAGAATTATCGATTTAAAGTTACAAACTAAGTTTTATAGTCTACTGTTAGCCAGCAAGGTTTCTTATGTCAACATTTGCATGCTTTACATTTAGTTTTTTTTTTTTGTGACCTTTCCCTCCTTTTCTCAAGGTCCATTTCCTTGACTTTGAGGGGAGAAAGGGAGCACTGGTAAGTTTTTAGTCTTTTGCACCACTTGCAAGTGTCGTTTAGTCCTGGGAGGAAGTCCTTGATATGAAAAGACTGCTTCTCCTTCTCTGGCATCTTCATATCTATACTTCCAGTATCTTTTCTTGTTTTCTGTTTTTTCACTTGGGGACTTTATCCTGCTTCTGAGGGAAGGGAGTGGAGCATCTCTGGAAAAATGCTATGCTGCTGATACCAATATGTGTACGTGTATTCCATACTTTTATAAAAATGTTCTGTTTTTCACTTTATTTATTTCTTTATTTTTTAGTGAAGATTGAGCCAAAGGCTTTCACATTTAGCTGTAGCACTAGACCATTTTTTATTTTCAGACAGAATTTCTTTAAGTTGCCTGTTCAAACTTGTGTTTCTCCTGCCTCAACTTCATAGCGTGCTGGGATCATGGGCCTGTGCCACTGGGCCTTGCAGGTTTTCTACTATTTTGTCTTCCAAATGGAGCTTGGTATTATATTGTTTAGGTTATGAGCAAAAACGATCTGTGCTTGTTACTATTGGGAGTTTTTTTTTTATTTCCACTGGGGAAGAATTGGCATAATTCCAATAGTTTTCCTTCAGAGATATTATTTTTTAAGCTTTCTTTTTGTCTTCAGTGTTTATTTTTTTATTTGCAAATGAGATAAGTTGTTGAATAAAATGGAGTCTTGGAAAAAGGCCCAGTACATAGTAGCTGACCGATTTGATAAATAATAATAGATTCTGTTTGATTTCCATAATGTAGGTGGCAACACTTAGAAATGTTTTGTAATAAATGTATTAATTGCTTAAATGGTTGAGATTAATTGTTGTAATAGCCAGTTTGAATTGATCTAGAGACTGTCAGAAAACTCCTAATATCAGCTCCTGTCCCTTTGCTTATCATCTCTGGGTCTGAAATGATATTCTAGGGACCATAAGGGCAGGGTGAGACCGAGTCTCTTCAGTCTAAATCTTTGTAAATGTAGTTGCAGTTATTTTCTGCCCATCCACTCGAACCTAGAAGGGAAATTATAAGACCCTAAGGCTTGGATGGTAACCGCATGCCACATTGTAATTTCATTTGTGATAGCTTCCTGTCATTTTAACAACATATGTGAGATAATAAAAATATAAAGAAAAATATTTATTTTCACTCACAGCTTTGCAGGTTCCAGTTCGTTTTCATTTTGCTCCTTTTGTTTGGGTCTGTGGCATGAGACCAATGCGTGGATGTTGAGGTGGGAGCCATCGTGTGGGCGCGCGCAGCACAGCATGGCTGATTACGAACAGAGGTCTGGGTTCCAGAACCGCCTTTTGGGGCTGCCCAAGTGACCTAAGGACCACCCCTGAGTCCCGCTTCTCAGTGATTCCACTACCTCCCAGTAGTACTAGCCTGGCACAGGCCTTTGGGGAAATTCACTCTCCAAACTACAACACTCGTATTAATTTTGTAGCCCAATTACTCCTTTCAGACTACTGGTAATAGCTTTTGATTTAGGACAATGCTTTTCTTATTTTTGTTAGTAAGAAAAACAGTTTGGCTCATGATGTTTAAGTGACTGGAATGCTGGCTCAAGTAACAGGATGCAATATAGTGGCCTAGATTTGGAAGGAACAAGTGGAATAGGAAAAAGGGAAAGGGTGTGTGGGTAGTTTCTTGGTTTATTGATGTTTCCGCTCAGAAATACAGAATGCTTTGGAAGACAGATGGACTTCTGGGAAGGGGTGTTGCCTTCGACTGCCTTTAATCCTGAGCAGCAGTCTGTTTCCTACTTACTGTGGCACATATGCTTGTTTTCCTCTTGTGAAATGCATTGAAGAAGGCAGTGGGTGGGTGTCAGCACTGTTGAGATTAGGCTCTCGTTCTGCTGAAATGGGGGTGTGCAAATGTTTATGGTTTACAACACACTACGGTAGTAATTCACATAGGTAGTGCTGTGAAGGTAAAGCTGAGATATCACTGAACTAGTAGGTGAGAATAATGCTTTTTTTGTGTATATGTTTCTCTGCCAAGCAGTAAACCTTCCGTATGTGCTCTGGTTCCATCATTCACCTTTGCAATATGGCTTCTCAAGGTGATGTTCTTCCCTAACCCCTTCAACCCTGTGCGTGGGTATAGCAGACTACCTATTTACAAAAGTTGTTTTCAGCACAGGCTATTTCTTACTTGTCAGCAGTGTCAGTTCTGGTTGCCCTACGTTCTTGCTTGTAGTTGTCAGCCATTTTATTTCAGTTTTTTAATCTGTTATTTTGGGTATAGAGGCGTTTTACTGAGATTTTAATTTAAACTTCCCTGATTACTCAAGGCCATTTGGAAAATGTTCTTCTGAGCGCTCATTTGGATCTCTTTCTTATTTTTCTATTGGGTTGTATCTTTTCCAGTTGATTTACAAGAGTTCTTTATATGTTCTGGAAAGGAGCTCTTTGTTGTGTGTTGCAAAGATCTTCCATTCTGGGCTCTTTGTTGCTCTTTTAATGGGATCTTTAATGAGCAGAATTGACTTACTTTTAGTGTAGTACAGCTTATTAATCTTTTCCTTTTTGATTTTTGGGTCCTGTTTTGAAAGAAGTATCTGTCCAACCTAAACTCATGAAGATGTTTTTCTAGATGTTTTACTTAAAGAAACTGTATTGTTTTTGTCTTTCTGTTTTGAGTTGTAATTCATTGGGGGTTGATTTTTGTGTGAGTATGGGATGGACTTAAATTGTTTTTTTTTCCTTCTTTTGGAATATCCATTGAAAGGATCATTCTCTCCTCACTTCTCTGCAGTGATATCTTAATCATAAATCAAGAATCCCTCCATGTGTGATCCTGTTTTAGAACTATTTATTCTTTTGGATTTATTTGTGTGTACCCTGTTCTGTTTACTGCAGGCTGATAAAGAGTCTTGATGATCTGATGGTGTAGTCCTTGAACTTTGCCCTCTCCAGAGTGGTCAAGACTGTTCTTGAGTCTTGGCATATTTATATATATTTACAATCAGATTATTTTCCACACAGAATCTACTAGGATGTAACAGATTGTATCCTGTTCTAACGTACATCAGCATTGGGTCTTATCTTAAATTTTATATAAATTGAGTGCTATTTTGTGACTGGCTTCTTTAGACAACATAATTTGATATTTTTACGTGTGGTTGCATGTAACTGCAGTTTATTTTTGTTAAGTCTAATTTTATGATAATAGTTTTGCTTTTCTATTTCCCTGTAATGGACAGTTGGATTATTTATCAACTTACAGTTATTATAAATAAAGTCAGCTTATGTGTTTTCAAAAAAAAAAAAGATGAATCCAGGAAGAATTTTTACACTTGAGTCTTCAAATCTCTGACCATAGAGTATTTATCCATTTGTCGAATGTTTTAATACCCCCTAGTTCTCTTTTTTGATTCTCTTTGTTGTAGTTCTGCACATTTTTCTTTAGATATACTCTAGTATTTAAACTTTTGTGACACTGTAAATGGTGTGTGTTGCATTTTGCACCTATTTCTTTTTTTCCCTGTGGCATGTTGCCAAGTGGCTTGTTCACCTGTCCAAATAAAGCAAGGATGAAGAGGCGTGGCAGAGAGGAAAGTGAGGCTCTGCATAACAGCCTTGGGGCTGGAGGAACAGCTCAGTGCTTAAAGCGCTTGCTAGCAAGGTCAAGTAGTACTTGAGTTCAGTTCCCCAGCAGCACATGAGCTGGGCATAGTGGTGCAGGCCTGTAATGCCACCACTTGGGAAGGTGAGGCAGGAGGATTGCCCTGAGTTTGAGGCCAGCCTGGGATACATAGTGACTTCGGAGCCAGCCTGGACCTACAGGGTGAGACCCTGTGTTAAACAAACAGACAAACAAACAAATGTACAAACAAACAAAAACCCAACCTTGTAAAGTGGGCGTCTGCTTGCTAAACTGGTGGCAGGAACACTGAAGTTGCATCTCAGGACTGAGCTGGCTGCCTTCTGCGTCCCACCCGGGAATGGGCCACTGCTCCCTGCACGCTTTCCCACTCCTTCTGTCTCCTTTTTTGCAGAATGCACAGGCACACCTGTGTAGTCTTGAAGGGAGGGGTGCGAGGGGGATGTCCTTTTGGCTTTCCAGTCTCATAAGATTTCAGTTTAAAGTCAATGTCATGTTAGTTGTAGGTTTCTGTGGCTGGCCTTTATAAGGTTAAAAAAAAGTCTTTCTGCTCATTGAAAAAATTATCTCTTGGTGTTGGAAGCATAGCAGTTAGGACACTTGCCCGGCAAACACAAAGCCCTGAGTTTGATTCCCCAGCACCACATTAACCCGATGTGGTGGTGCATGCCTCTAATCCCAGCACTGGTGAGGCTGAGGCAGGAGGATTGTTGTGAGCCCATGGCCAGCCTGGGCTATATAGTGATTTGAAGACCAACCTTGGACTCATGGAAACTGTCTTGCCTCCGCCTCCCAAATGCTGAGATTGCAGGCACATGCCATTGCGCTTAGCTTACAAGGTGCTAGGGAACAAAACTCGGGGCCTTGCTAGGCAGGTGCTCTAACTACTGTGTCATTCTTTTGGCCCCTGTTATCACTGTGGTAAGTGTCACTATTTGTTTAGATTTATCTCCCTTCTCTGTCTCCTTTGTGCTCTTTTTGTAATATAAAACCTCATAGTACTTAAGTAAAAAACATTGTTCCCAGAACACTGTTTGCATTGTTCAGCCATTGTCAAGAATCTGTGGTCATCTAGGTACCACAAAAAGTGAATCTGACATAATGGAGACTGCCACACACAAAATGTTATTTCATGGAAATCAGAATGGCTCTCAGGCTGTGAGGATTCCTCCAGAGCTGTAAAACCTGGACTAATGATCAACCAAACCCAAACCCACCACAACACCCCTCAAAATTGGTATGTGTTCTTTTGTTGGTGAGCCAGTCTGGTCCACTTTCCTGTGTCTGTGCTCACTTCAGTTTCTCAAACCGAAACTTTTCTCTATAATTTCTTGACTTCCCTATATTAAGAGACTGGCTTGGTGTTTGTCAAAGCTGTGCTCCTTGTTTTTGTTTCCAATTAAAGATCTCATACTACTGGTTTAATTTTAATTTTTATTATCACTAAAGCAAGGACCCACTCTAGGTATTAACAGTGTTAGAAGATTGGTGAGAAAAACTAAGCCATTCTTCCCTTATTTCCTGTTTCCGTGAAATATTCCTAAATTGTTTAAACTCTTTTGTGTCCTTAGTTCCTTTCAGAATTCCACCTCTTGCTGGGCAGTTCTCTTATATGGTTCCTAGTCTTACTAAGTAGCTTGGGTGTGTAGATTCTGTTTATATACTTCCTTGATATCGGCACTTCAGGGACAGTAGAGACTTCTGTTCTTGCTTGTCACTTGAATTGCTTCTTATAAAACTTTTTTTTTCCTTTTCAGATGTGATGAAATTCACATAATGCTTGATTAACCATTTAAAAAAATGTACAACTGAGTGGTCGTAAGTGTAGCCCCAGTGTTGTGCGACCACCAGCTACTTGTAGTTTCAAAACTTTTTCATCATCCCATAGAATACTCGCTAGCTATTAAATAATTTCTTCTCTATCCTCCTTCCCATGTCCTTGGTGACTTTTTGGTGAGTTTGCTTTTAGCTTATAGATTTGTCTATTGTGAAATTATATAAAAGGGATGACGTAAATTGGCAATCCTTTTGTCTGACTTCCTTTGCTTAGCATAAGGTTTTCAACCATTTTGGTTCTTCTAATAATCTTGAAAATAGTTTTCCTTCTTGAAGTCCACCTATTGAACTCTTTACCACTGATTTGTTTTTCTGATTAGTCCTTGATCAGTAAAAACACCTATTTTATCTTTATTTATTACCTTCAACTTTTTATGTATTCTGAACTTAATGAGAGCAGAGCTCATAACTGGCTTTTGACATTTTAATGTGCAAAGGAGTTTCAAAGAGATAGGCAGGATATCACAGAGATCTTACTCAAAATGAAGGGCTATTTATGATAAATTTATGTATTATGAATGTATTAGTGATTAGTTTTACTTGCTTTCTCAACAACTTTCCACTATATAAAGGTTCCTTAATTATCAAGCATACAAATTGACAAATGTAAATATTTTTCAAAATTTGTGTATGCTATCTTTAGAGAGGAACCTACTCTCAGAGAGAGTATTAATAGAGTTCTGTCTGCCTCTGTCTTCATTTTTTTCCTCTTTTCTTTGCAGGAACGTATTTTTAATTCTTCTTTAAAAAAACAACAAAATTTACCCCCTTAAGCTGTTTTTCAAAATAGAGTTCAGTAGCATTAGGTATATTCATATTCGCCTTTTTGTGTCTGGATTATTTCACGCAGTGTTATGTCTTCAGGGTTCATTCATATATAACACATATATTTTCTTTCATTTTAAGTATAATATTCCACTGTAGGTATATACCATATTTTGTTTATCTCTTCATCTGCTGATGTGCATTTTATCAACTCTGGCTGTTGTTAATAGTGCTGCATGAACACCAGTGTGCAAATCTCCCATTGAGACTTTGCTTTCAGTTATTTTTAGCTATATTTACCCGGAAATAGGATTGCTATATAATATGATAACTCTTTTTAAAATATTTTTGGGAACTTCCCTGTGGTTTTTCACTGTGTCTGGTTGCATCAGTTTACATTTGTAGCAGTATATGAAGGTTCAGATATCTCTACATCCTTGGGAAAACATGAATGGGAAAATGTGTCTACTGAGTTATAGTAATAGCAGTATACTTGGATTATTTGATAAGTAGCAGCAGAAGTATGTAGTTTTCTTCTTTTACATGTTTTGATAAAGGCGAGCTATTTACAAAAACAAATTTTTTCCCAGAAATTTTGTTAGTAGAACTTTTTATTAGTATCTAAAGTTTCCATTTTTCTCTAAAAGCCTTAAAATTTTTTCCAATGAAATGTACATTGATTCTTAAATATCTGTATATTCTATACTTTTTCTTCACTGTAAATCCATTCTTTCCATTGTCCTGTTATCTGTTTCATATTTGGAAATCACATAATTAATTTCACTACTGTAGTTGGAACATGGATTTAATGGACTTGAAACACTCTATCTCACCTTTTTGGAATCTGAAATCTTTTTGTCAGTGGTTAGAGGAAGAATGTTTCCTTCAGGTAGTTTTATTTTGTAGAGATGCTATTATTTTTAATGTTAGAGGAAAATATAACTTTATAACCCCAGAAATGAATGGAGTATTAGGATGGTACACTAATTCTGGGAAGGAAGTCTTTACAGAAGAGATACAGATTTTCAGATAGATAATTTTTTGTTCCAAAGAGAAATCTGTCCTGATAGGAACAGAAAACAAAGATAGTTATTTATAAGATGTATCTGGCACCAATCGTGGTGAAGAACAGAAGACTGTGCTTATAAAACTTATTTTCATGTAGAAAAAGTAGATAGAGATGACCCAGCCAACCGGTCCAGCCCCATTTTCTTCTTGTGTATATCGCCTTGGATGGTGGCCTGAGTGTCAGTTACTAAGCCTTTACTTTGTCATTGCCCATGTTAAGACAGAAGCATGTGGCAAAGCAGACAAAATGTGGCAGGAGGGACTTTACAGAAGGTTTGAAATCAAATGTTAGATTTATGAAGTTATTTGTTCAAATTTTTGTTGTCTTAACTCTATGTGAAACATGAGAAGACATAAAATTGTTATTTTTAATACAATTTTAAATACAAACTAAAACAAAAATGAGTGTACTTTTTGAAAATTGTGTAATATCCATTCAATAGGTTTAACCATTTTCAGATATTAAAGATGGCAGAAATGGCAGCTGTTTGGTCAGCATTTTCACAGGCGATGGTCATGTTGTAGTGTGTGTTTCTTGTGGTTTTCAAACTGTAGTTATGTACCCTGGTCTGATATGTTGCTGATATTAATAACATCTGTTTCCAGTTGGTAGTTACAATATGTTTAGGCATTTTGGCATCTTTGCATGTTTCTCAAAAGATGTATTGTATATTGAACAAAATTACTTGTCTCGTTATTTTTTATTTTTTTATGGCTTAATTGTCTAGCAAGCACACACTAGAGAAAAGTTAAGGCATGAATAGGTGTTTGAATGTTTCCTGGGACCATTTATAGCAATTTCACATTCCTCCAAAGTATTGTTATCTGTGGTCTTATTGACTCCCCCCCCCCCCCATTCTGTATTATTACAACTAATTAAAATTAGTTAAGCAATATTAGTTGCAGCTCTTTACTTTGTGTGGCCAATATGTTTTCAGATGCTGGTAGAATTTTTAAAACTATATGTACATAAGTGATTTTATTATTGATTTGAGAAAGGGTAGTATATGCCTACTTCAGTGTTTTAATCAGTTTTAGGTTTAATATTTCAGATTTATATTTTAAATGCATTTTAACCATTCCTATTTCAACCCAAACCAGGATAATATTTTTAATCTTGTAAAAATATACCTCATTATCACTTTATAGGAATCAAATAAGCATGGCTTTTGCTCTGAAAGTTCAGACACTTGATGTTTTGATGTGAGTATGTACTTAATGCTTGAAGTCATCACATCAGGGAATATATAGATTTCCCTGTTGAAACTTAAAAACAAAAGAGTACCATGGACCTTGTGGTCAAACCAACTTGAAAACCAGCGGTTCTAAAATTTTTAATGTGCTGAAAATTACCTGGATGTAGAAGCATGCCTGAGAACGTCTACTCAACTGAATTTGTAATTTTTGTAAGTTTCTCTCAATATCTTGATTACAAGATTAAAGAAAATGTCCTGAAAATGAAAGGGATTCGTTTTTTCTTGTGTTGCTCAAACTGTAATTTTAAAACCATTTAAATTTTTAGTGTTTCAGGTTCTTTCTTGTTTTTATATCTGTGTCAGCACCCCACTCTTTGCTTCTTCTAGCTTCATACTTACCAAAATGGTCCTTTCTTAATTCCTATTACATCTCATTGTGAAAATTGGCTTTAAAACAACACTTGATTTAAAAAAAAGAGTGATTTTAAGCGATGGCTGTAAGAACATGGTGGCACCATAATATTAGACATGGTGCCTGCAGACTCCATTCCAATATTTACTAGTTGTGTGATATTGGCAGAGTTAACTGCTTTACTGTTGTCATAATCATAATTGCTTAAAAGACTGAGAGAAATATCTAAAATTTCATATGGAAAGCACCTGGTGGTATGCTTGTTTCATTGCATTGATCTCAGTACTGAGTCTTAGATATGAAAAAGTGTTCTCATTGTTGGTTCTGTGTCATGTGCAAAACTTAATAGTGTAGAACAAACACATGAGGATGCTCACCAATTCTGTGGTCAGAAATGTGGAATGGTTATGCTAGATAGAAATGGTGTACCTGTTCCATGAATTCCTGGGCCTCAGGTGGGATAATTTTGGATGGCTGGGAGGGACTCGAATGATTGAGTGCTTCAGGGTCTGTGACTGGAGGATCTGCTTTTGAGATGGTTTCATCACCCAGAAGTCTGGAATCTCTGTGCTTAAGTGACCCCAGGGCTAAGCTTATCTGGGACAGTAAAACTGAAACTTTTTTTTTTTTTTTTTATTGCCTGTCTCTGTGGCTTGCAACCTCTCGCAGGTTGGCTCTAAGTTCTGACAATGAGTTTCACAGGAATGTGCAGTAAAGAAAAATGTGTGGAAATTCTTTTGGTCTTTTAGCACCTAGTTTCAGAATCTCATGATATACTTCCATGATACTTTGTAGTTTAAAGTAGTCCGAGCCTTTCTAGATAGATTTAAGGGCCTACTTCTTGATGGGAGGGACGTCAAAGAATATGTGGCAAGTTTTTTTCCCCCATATTATTGATATGTATAAGTGCAAAATTTAAAGTTCATATTGATCTTGAGCATTTTGTGCACATAAGTATCATGGGAAAGTTACAGATCTTTCCCTTCTCTCCTTTTGACCCCACCCCCTATCCCCCAAGTTTCCATTATTTTCCACATTAAGTTCCATGAAATAATTGTGTTCTGGGTTTCTCTTAACAGAGAAACCATTCCATATTTCACTTTCTGCTTCTGACTCACGTCACTAAGCATGGTGGTCTTACGTTGCCTCCATTTGCCTACAAAAGCCTCCAACCTATCTGTCTTTATAGGCGAGTAGTATTCCATTGTATATAAATACCACAATTTGTGTATCCATTGGTCTATTGATGGTTACTTTGGTGTCTTCCACGTTTTAGCTGTTGTTAGTTGTGTTCCTATAAACATGGGTGTACATGTATCTCTGTTATATGTTGTTTTTACCTCTTTTGGGAGTATTCCCAGAAGAGGTATTGCTGGATTGAAGGGAATATTTTTATTTCCAGTCTTTAGAAAGTCTTCCATACTGCTTTCTGTAGTGGTTGTACTAGTTTACATTCCCACCAGCAGTGCAGGAAGGCTCCTTTTCCCCCATGTGGCATTTTAAAAAACCCTACAAAAAGTCCTTCAATCCTGTCCAGTGGTTTTAACTTTGTATGTGTGTGTGTGTGTGTGTGTGTGTGTGTGCACACGCGTGCACACATGCACATGTTTTACAGTTTATCTTGAATCTTGACTCTTATAGAGATTAGTAAATTATGTTATGTAAGTACTTTCATAGACGAAAAAACCCCAAAAGTTGTGGAATCCAAGAGTTAGAAAAGGCCCTACAGGTTTGTAATAGTTAATTTTATGTCACCTGGACTGGGCTACAGTACACAGATAGCTAGTCAGCTATTATTCTGAGTTTTTCTGTGTTTTTATGTGGGATTTACAGTTAAATTGGTATAGTTTGTGTAAAGCAAATTGCCCTCCGTAGTGGGAGTGGACCTTGTCCAACACACATTGGGTTATTGGGTTGATGGCCGGAACAGAAAGAATGAAAGGCTGATCTCTCCTGTATTCTGTAGCCTGACAGTCTTAGCATCAGCTCTTCTTCCGGGTCTCTGCCTGCTCACCTACTCTGCCCATTTTATACTTGTTAACCTCCATAGTTGTGAGAGTCAGTTCCTTAACATTAATATCTTTTGTACATAGATATATCCTACTGGCTCTGTTCCTGAAAACCCTGACTAATATAAGATTATTTAGCCTAGCCCCATCTATTTCACAGATTTGTTAATACAAAGGCTTAGAATGATAAAGAACTTGTACAATTCAAGGGATTAGTCACTGAGAAGGCCAGGAATAAATGTCTTGACTTCCAGATTAACCTCTTATTACTAGAAATTGTCTCTGTCAACAAGATTGAATGGTAAGGTTCACTTCTTCAAACAAAAGTAAGTATAATGAGTGCTACTTGTGCGTCAGGCATTATCTTGAGATGTTTGTATTCATTTTTCTCATTTTTTTTTACAATAGTCCTAGGAGATTACTAAATGCACAGTTTCAGTTCTGAAGTTTGGAAAGCCAAATCATTTGTCTAAGATGATATGTCCTGTGAGTGTTACCATGTTATCTGAACTTAGATTGTTGACTCTAAAATTGGAACTCTTAATCACTATCCTCTCCTGTGTTTATTTCTGTCCCTTGAAGATATTAATATTAAGCAGTGAAGAAAAGATTTGATTCAATGAACTTTTCTCACCAGCCTAGAGTTTTTTCACTTTATTGGCTTGGCAGGTGATTTGTATCACTTACTTTTAGGCTTTAGTTGTTTGTGATCACTTGTCTTTGGCTGCTACTGACTTTTTTCTGAGTGGAAATGTCTGGTGTTGTGGTTTTGAACTAGAGTGTCTGTCAAAAGCCACACATATTTGGATGTTATGGCTTACCTATGGAACCATGTGTTGTAAAGAGGTCGTGGCTGGCTGGAAGGGGAGGAACGTTGGAGCTTGACCTGGAAAGAGGAGAGAGAATAATGGGGCTTGACCGAGAAAGGACAAATCACAGGGACGGGACCTGGGCAGGTATGTGCTAGTTCTGCCCTTCCTCCCTTACTTGGTTTCCTGTCTGCCATGCTGTGAACAGCTTTCCTTTTGCTGTGCCTCTGCCAGGTGCTTCCACCATTGCTGGCTGCCCATCTAGACATTCTGAAAATGTGACCTAAAATAAATCTTTCCTCCCTTAAATTGTGGATGTTGGCTATTCTATCCCAGCAATGAAAAAGTAACTAAGGTGGAAATTGGTACCAGAGAAGGAGGTCATTGCTGTGACTTGACCTAACATTGTGGTTTAGAAGCCTTTAGAACTGGCTTATGGGAAGGGTTTGGAAAGATTTAAAAATGTTGGCTGGAGAAGCCTTAAAATGGTATAAGCCAAGCGTGGTGGGATATTCTGCTCAGAGCTCAGACGGCCAGATTGCAGAGAGACCTGCAGTTTGGAAAGATTGGGCTTAAGAAGTTTCAGATGGGAAGAAGGACTTCATTGGCAGCTGGTATAGAAACCATGCTTGTTATGCTCTGGCAAACAGTATGTTGGCATTTTGCCCCACCACCAATCCTTTTGTACCTCCCATTTTGACTCCAAATGCTAAATACAGAACTATAGGATTTAACCCTTGCCCTACTGGTTTTAGAACCTTTTTGGGCTGTTTGCTTTCTGTCCTCCCATTCCTCTCTTTTGGAATGGGAATGTTTACTCGTAAGTGTTTAACTTTTCTTTGATTTTTCACAGGGGCTCACAACTAAGTTTGCCTTGAGTTTCAGAGGAGATTTTGGAGTGGGACTTTTTAGCAGTGCTAGAACTGTTAAGACTTTGGCAACTCTAAAAGAAGGAGTAAATGCATTTTTCATAAGGAGATGGATCTGAATCTTTTGGGGCCATGGGGTGGAATCTTATGGTTTGGATCTGAGTGTTCCCCAAAAGTCTCATGTATCTATATTGTGGAATAACTATGGAAAAGTGCTGTTAACAAGTGGAGGGGAAGAACACTGGGGTTTGACCCAAAAGGAGTAGAACTCAGGGGCTTGACCCAGAAGGAGCAAATCACAGGGACAGGACCTGGAAGAGTATACAGTTGCTCTGCCCTTCTTTCTGTGTGTGGTTTTCTGTCTGCCGTGCTGTGAGCAGCTTTCCTCCAGCTATGTCTTGGCTATGTGCTTCCACCTTTGCTGGCTGCCCATGAATGCACTGAGACCTTCTGAAACTGTGAACTAAAATTAAAATAGATCTTTCCTCCCTTAAGTTGTAAATGTTGGGTATTCTGTCCCAGCAACACCAAAGTACTAAGACATTTAGGCTTTTGTTTGTCTGTTGGTATCCATTGGTTCCTAAAACATTGCCCTAATGACTACTGATTAATTCATCATGAAATTATATACATTGGACAAATACATATTCTCTTTTGCAACTATTACTATCTTTCTCCACTTTCCTTTTTAAGGCCTTCTCTCCCTTTTCATGGTAAGGGAGTGGAATGTTGGTTGCAGTGTAGGGGCAGGCAGAAGTCATGTTAGTGTCTTTCATTTAGATGAAAGTAAACAGAATATTTATGAAAATCAGTTGTTTCTTGTTTTTAGTTGTGTCAATCTTGTTTATACATCATGCACATCAAGTTGTTATCTGTCAATAGAAAGTCAACAATTCGAAGTTGGAAAGATCCTGGGTTTTAGTAGTGCTGACCTTAAAAAAAATCGCATACATTTACTGAGCCTGAAGTAATTATTTGTAGATTTGATCATACCGTGGTTTGAAGTCTACTTTATTTTGTCATTTAATATATTTGGAGCAACAGATCCATAGTTTTTCTTCTTTTGCAAAATCAATTGACTCTAATTTGATTGTATGTAAGTGTTGTGATGTATACAAATAATATGTGGGAGAAAAAGAATTACTGTTAGAAGACAAAAATGTGACACATATACTTTGTCTTAAGATAGATTTAGGCAGTAAAAATTGAGAAAGAGCGAGAATATGTGTGGGGAGTGAAGGAGAGACTTGAGTTGGTCCTGGTAACTGCCAAAGTGACTTAGCCTTAGTGCTTTTCCAAGTTAAGGATGTATTCCATATGCTTCGATACAAAGCAGTTCTTTTTGAATATGTAAATATTTCAGCTTATAGAAGAAATAGTCTTTATATTTAGCTTACTAAATTAGCTGTAACTGTGTATTTTAAAAATATAAAATTTTTAGAAATACTGCTTATTTTAATAGCCATTCCATATTATTATAAGTATTATTCAGATTCTTTAATATGCATTTTAAATATTGTGCCCTCCTCATTTCTAGAGTTTCTCAGATTTTTTAGAAAACTGATCTTTTTTTTTTTTTTTGACAATATTGCAGATTGAACCCAGGCTCTTTGAAGTGCATTCCTAGCCTTCCAATGAGTTCCCTTTAATTTTTTATTTAGAGATAGAGTCTTGCTAAATTGCCTAGACTGCCTTCAATTTATTATCTTCTTCACTGATCCTCCCAAAGTGCTGGGATTGCAGGTGTGTGCTAACATGTCCGGCTCTAATCTTGATTTTTATGTACATGGTTTAAAAGAAAGCACTTTAAAAATTTGAGTATGATACTTTGAGATTTTTAAATTTTGAAATGGGATCTTGCTCTGTTGCCCAGATTGGCCTTGAACTCCTGCGCTCAAGCAAACTTCTGGTTTCATCCTCCTACTATCTGATATTATAGACACTGACCATCACTATTTGGCTTCCTTTCTTATAGCTCATGTCACAAATACATTGAAAGCCTTTCAGATGATCAGTAATGGACTTTTTACATTATAATGGCATCTAAAAGTTTTAATTGTGAGTTTATAGCATCAAATAATTATAAAATCTATGTCAAAATGTTTTGCCATCCTCTTTAACTGATTATCATTGTGTGATCTCATTTCATTGTTCCAAACTAGAATTCCTTGAAGTTTTTTTTTTATTAGACTATAGATATTTCTAGTTTTTTGGTCTTCAGAATAAAATTATTATATAAACTCGATGGTAAGGTAGTTTCCTCTTTTCCTTGGGAAAAAACCCTTTACCTTTATATTCAGTGCTGTCATCTAAAATGGGCTGAAATCTTAGAGTGAGCTCATAAGACCAGTAGAAGAGATGATTGATGTGAAACAGCCTGTAGCAGAATCTCCTAACAGTGTGTGTCTTTGAATTTAAATTAAAGAAAAAAATGAAACACATCTTTGGTTGTACTAGCCACATGGAGTTAGTGACTATCATATTAGCATAGAGATGGAGTATTTTTCATCATCATTATTCTGTTGTTATTTGTGGAGCTGGGCATCAAACCTAGGGCCTGCATTTTGCTAGGCAAGCACTCTATCTTTGAGTCATCCTCTCAGTTCTGGGTTATTTCTGTCATTGTTCAAGGTTCTGGTTAGTGGTGTTTAGTCTAGAAAGTGTTCTATAATCTTAGCCCAGAGATTTCTAAGAACGATTGTGCAGGTGGTTGTCGTCAGACAGACCTTTCTCCTGTCCTTCTTGCCCTAACCCTCACCCTGCTTTCCCCCACACAGACATAGATCAGAAATGGACTGATGTCCGAGTTTCTAAAATAGATTAGTGGCCAAGTAAATTTAGTAATTATAATGTTGCTCTGGCATTATAGATATTTGTTTTGGGTTGTTCTGAAGCTGAGTGTACAGTTTTTAATGTTGCCAAGAAATTAATTCCCCAAGTTCTTTGTAATGAGAAGAAAATGACTTTTGGTAGTCAGGGAGGCCTGAGTTTACGTATTACCTCTACTATTGTGTATGATTTTGGATGAATCACTTTAATCTTTCAGAATGTCATTATTTTTCTCATTTGCAACATGCTTGTTCATAAAATGAAGATTGTAGTACCTTGCATAACCGTAGTTGCTTACTTTCCCTCCATTTCCCCTTGGAGGAACATGGGACATTTAACAGTGAAAATCAATTCACATAACATTTTCCTAAGTATACCAAGTATTATTTATTGAGCATATAACTGAAGCAGAGCTTTCTTCTCATTACTGGTAATGTTACAATGAAAAAAATACATAAAAAATCTTGCTGTGATGGAGCTTAAGTTTTCATGAAGAATAAGACAAATGGTATAAATAAATAAAGTTATATAGCACCAAAGTGATAATTTTATATGTTGGGCATGGGTCTAGAGGATTTTCGAAGAAAAAGATTGTAGGTAACATTTGAATTAAAACCTGGAGGAAGTAATTGAACCATGTGCCTGCGTGCCAGGATATCTTCTTCTGGGGACTGGTAACTGCAAAGGCCATTAATTTAGATATCATGGCTGACTTTTTCCAAGACCAACTAGATAAGGAAAGAAAGGATGGGGAGATGAAGTTAGATCAAGGAGTGAAGTTGGGGAAGGCTTGATATGAAAGTTGTCTTTTATCTGAGAGTAAAATTTGGTGGAAGATTTTGAGCACAGTATTGACATGAGCTGACTTAAATTTTAACAGGTTTCCATGTAGCTTGTATAATGAGATTGCACTGACAGTAAGCAAGGTCAGTGCAGGATATCAAAAGACTATTGTAACAGGACTGGGGAGAGGGTGGAAGGTGGATCAGAATGGCAGCTGTGGAAGCAGTGAATTGTGACTACGTTCTGGATATGTCTTACTGTTTTAGCAATTAGAATTTGCAGATGAATAGAAGAGAGGCTAATGTGAAGAAAGATGTCAGGAGTAACTGAGATTTCTGACTCCACGTGGAAGAGTGGAATTGCCATTTCTTGAGATGCAGTAGACTATATTCTGCCTAATATTTTAGATTTTGTTTGCTTACTTTATCCCTCTTCCTAGTTTCCCAAGATTTGGGGCTGTTTTGCCCATTAATTATCCATAATGCTTAACAGAAGTTTGTACTCAGGATTACAACCTACCTCGCAGAATTATATTCAGGGCTGATATAGTAATAACAAGGAGTGTTCTCTTTCAGTGCTGTGCTGTAAAGTGGGTGTGCTTTCTTGGCTTTGCCCAAGATCCAAAAGTCTTCTCTGAAATACTTCAGGATTCCACCTGCATATATCCTTAAGACGGCTACCTTGAAACATTTCTGTTTCTTTTTGGTTTTAGCTTGGAACTTTTTATTTAGAAAAGACAGATTAGTTGATATTTACTGTTTCCTCCCCCAACTCATTCACTAGAGAAGAAGGCAGTTAATAATGAGTGAGCAGAAGAGAGAGAGGAGAGTGGGCTTTTATGTATTATTGACCAAGGTCAAGTTACCATAGATTTGCTTAGCGAGGGGTAGAGAATCTGGGGAAAGGAAGTGACTGTCACATAAAAACGTTTTCTTGCGTTTTGGTTTTAGTAAATGACATCTTAGTTATCAAGTTTTTTTTTTTTTTTCTCATTGTGTGTTTCTCCTACCCTGGTATGTGTTTTTTAATCCATAGATGTTATTTGGCAAGAGTATATCTTAGGACCTGCTTCATATTTTCTTGTCTTTAAGTTGTCCAGACCTGTCTTAATTCTGCCTTTTGGTCTATTTTGATAGTGATACCTACTTGGAGAATATACTTGGGTTCTGAAAATGTATTTTGTTTTGCATTTGATTAACAAGAGCTTGAAGAATGGTTACATTTCTTAAATTATTTTTTTCTGCTTTTTTTTCCTCTTTGGAGAAAAATCAGGTTATAAGATATTATAAATAAATATTTGTCTTTTAGGAACTGTTTTAATATTACTAATTGGATTTCTTTTCTGTTATAAAAATAAGCAGTAATTAAAAAGAAATTTAAGTTTAGGCTTGTAAGATTGTTAAACTACTGTTATTTTTGTGTCACCTGTAACTAATAAAGCATTTACGCGCCTTTTATTAATATGTATATATGCGATACATAATGTTTACCTTGAACTTGGGTATTTTGTGCATATATGTATTATGTCAGGCTTACAAGCCCTTCCCTTCTCCCTTTCTGACCCTCCCACACCCTTCTCACCCCTAATTCCCACCCCACCCCCCATTTTGTTCTATGAAATGTCTATTCTGGGTTTATCATATTAGAGAAACCACTCAATGTTTAACCTTCTGTGATTGACTCACTTCACTGAACATGATGGTGTCAAGTTGCATTCATTCGCATACAAAAACCTCAAACCTATCAGTCTTTATAGAAAAATAGTACTCCATTATGTGCAGATACCACAATTTTTATGCCATGGGTCTGTTGATGGGTATTTTAATGCCTTCTACTAATAGAGCATTGTGATGATGGCAGGCCATCATTATTAAGAAAGTGGAAAGAGGAAATATCTCCAGAAACAAGTTGTCTACAGTTAATTTCTCAATCATGTTCATTCTTTGTCTTCAAAAACTTTGATTAAAACTCATTTACTTTAAAAGATGATATTTCTTAGTATGGAAATAATTACAGTAAGAACAGCTCACTTTTATTGTATTAAGCATTACTTAATACTTTAGATGGATTAACAAGTTTTGTAAATAAATACCCAATGAACAAATACTTCTATCCACTTTCATTTTATTGATGAGGCAGAAAAGACTTGAATAATTTTATTAAAATTATGCAAGCAATAAATGATGGAGATGTGATATATAATTGCTTTCTGGTCCTAGAGCCTTTATGTTTAGTATATTTAACAACATGAGCTTATTAGGAATTTCTGCATTTAGTGATTATGTAACTTCTGAAATAACAGGGTATATGGAGAAATTCTATATGGTATGGCAATAAATTTTTTTGTCTCAAATGTGTGTGCTAAAACTATCTTTAATTTTGCTTAAAAGTCACTTGAGCTTGTTAAAATGATTTCTGGGCCTCATTTCATCCTATTTTACTGGAAACAGGACTGTTTATATTCAAAAATATATTTGGATTTGTAGTGCTGTGCGAGGCAAACATTTATGTGTCACTGGTATATACCATATAACAAAATAAAAATTTAAAAAACTATTGAATGTAGGTAATTATGATTAATGTTTGCACATTAAAGTTTTAATATTTTTCTTTTTTTTTTTTTAAAGATGGGGTCTTGCTCTGTAGCCCAGGCTGGTCCTGAACCCACTATGTAGCCCACTCTAGCCTTGGATTCTGGACAGTTCTCCTGCCTCAGCCTCCTGAGTGCTGGGATTGCAGGCATACGCCACCATGCCTGCCTTTATGTGGTGCTGGGGAATTGAACTTAGGGCCTTGCACTTGCAAGGTGAGCACTTTAACCTCTGTGCCGTTCCTCCAACCACAGAGTATTTTAATTTAAAAAATTTCTTAATTCTTATAATAGCCCCAAAAAGTAAGGTGGCATTATTATCTCTATTTTATAGATGAGGAAACTAATTTTTAGAGTAGACAAAATAACATCACCAAGCTTTCATATTTCTGCAGCATTATTCACATTAGCCAAGATATAGGAACAGCCTAAGTGGTCATTGATGCAGACAATGTGGTTGTATATACAGTGGAATACTATTCACCTGTAACAAAGAAGGAAACGCTGCCATCTGTTATGACACGGATAAAACTGGAAGACATTATGCTGAGTGAAATGTACCAGATGCAAAAATACAAATATCTGTGTGATCTAGCTTATATGTAGAATCTAAAAAAGTTAATTTTCCGGGATGCAGAGATGTGAAAGTGGTGGTTGTCAGGAAATACGTCATAGGGGAAACGGGGAGATGTGGGACAGAGGGTACAAACTTTTAATTATAGCATGAGTTTGTTGGAATTTGGTAAGAGGGTAGGTCTTAAATGCACTTACATAGCACATGCACACAACAACTAACTGAGTGATGGATAGATTACTTTGTGAAAATTCTTACAAAATGTGTGTGTGTACATAAAATCATCACATGTGTACCTTGAACATATGTAGCTTTCAGGTGTGAGTTATATTTCAGTAAATACCGAAGCAGGGGAAGGAGGAAGCATGAGCAGCTTAGTACTTGTACACATACATGATGGAACTAGGTATTAATAATTATAATACCTTATTAAATGACATTTCAGTGAGAACATGGATGCTTAACAATAAACATGTTCACATTGAATCTATAAATGATTGATTGATTTACTAGGTCAGTGCTGTTATGAGCCAGTCACCTCCAAAAGGTCGTATTTCTGAACACTTCGGAGACTATGCTTTATATACATGAGCTTTTGTGGAACATTTAAGATCCAAATCATAGCAATATCTGTAGTAGGATTGGCTAAATCATGTTAGCTTTTGTTTTCATTTTAAATACTGTGAAGTGAGTGGCTCACAGCTTCACATAGTATCTAAAACCCACCTACTTGGTCTTCTTAACAGTTATGGTCTGTTTCTGTGTGCTATTAATACATAAGTTCTTTTGTTTTTGTTTTGTAGTGCTAGAGAATGAAAGCCAAGGTTTGGTGCATGCTAGGCAAGTGTGCTTTGCCATTGTGCTATATCAACCCCAGACTCATCACTGCTTCAAAATTAACATGCGTAAAATAAAAGTCTCACATCCTTCTATCCTTACCTCTACTGTCTCTTTGTTTACTTTCTTGAGTTTATGGCATTAATTTACTTATGTATCCTCTATGTATTAATTCACATCACCAGACTAGTAGACACTGTTGTTGGTGTTGAGGACACAAAAGAACAGAATAATATCCCTTGGAGCTTAAGTTTTGGTGACTAATAACAAACCAGGAAACAAATGCATAATTTGTTAGATATAATGTCATGCCCAGAAGGCTCTGCTGGGTAAGATAGTGAATATCTGTCTGAAATGACTTCTGAGTACATTTACTGAAATGAGGGAGTGAAGTGTGTGCATACCTAAAAGGTGGGCGTTCTGCCATGCAGGAAAGAAGTAGAAGAAATTTGATGTGGCAGTATGTGTAGCAGGTTCAAAAAAATATTAAGGACAACAGGATTGCTAGAGTAAGTGAACATGGGGTTAGTGGAGGAGGAGGAAGTTAGCAAAAGGAGCTGATGCCAGATTGTGTAAAGTCTTGTAAGACTTTTATTCTGCTGCCGGGGGAAGGTATTAGAACATTTTGAGCAGGAAGAGGGTTTTATTTGATTGAACATCATGGTGGCTGCTGTGTGAATAGACTCTTGAGTGTGTGGGTCAAGAGTGAAAGCGGGGGGGATCATTTTGGAGGCTACTGAAATACTATTCCAGAGAGACTGTGTTGGTGGTTTACACAAGGGTGGGGTCAGAGAATGTTAATCAAAAGTCTAACTTTTGGAGATGAGTAATGGTTTCTTTATACATTATTAAATATGTGATATGAGAGAAAGAAACTGTTGTGATTAACTTTTTTAACCTAACATAGAGGTGTACTTTTATAATTGCTTGCAATTTTCCATGAAAATGAGGATTGGCCTGGACCAGGAACAGTGTACCCAGTTACTCAAACCAGAAACCTGAACATTATTCTGAGTCATTTTCTTTTTTTCAATTTCTGTATCATAGTGCTGTCCAAAAAAATGTGCCCAAAGGACAAACTTGACTTGGAACGATTGCTTTCCATTTTCTTCAGATTAAAAAAAAACTTAAATGTCTCTTGTAATCTGTCACATATATTTCCAATCAGTCTCTCACTACTTTTTCCTGACTCAGGTCTTTGTGAAATCACACACAATTACTTTCATTTTCCTGAATAATCTGAGTACTACATTTGTACTTCTGCATTTTGAAATAAAAATAAAAATTATTTAATGATGTTCTCAGTCTGTCTCTTTTCCCTAGAAGAGCTCTGTATTAATACTTGTGTCAGGTGTCATCCTTTCTTCCAAGCCTTTTCTCTGATATTCGGATTACTTTCTGTTTTACATTTCTAGTAATTTTGTATTCGTTTGGGTTCGAACAAAAGGCAGAATTTACAGAAAGTATAACAAAAAGGATCTATTTGGAAGGCTTATAAGTTCGAGAACAGAGATAGTCCAACATGGCGGGTTGCACGTGTGAGAGCTAGAGTGTCTGATGGCTGCTCAACCTCAAGGTAGAACACATGTCCAGGGCTGCGGGACAGCCGGAGAGAGTCTGCTGCAGATCTTAGTTGTTCAAAGAACAGTGGCAAAGATCAGAGACTAAAGATCAGTGACAGGTAGACAGGTGCAAGTCAAGATTGGAGTGAATCTGTGATAAAGGTCTGCAGCCTGTCACAAGTCAGCATCTGTAGACAATTCCGAAGGCGAGAGCTTTTCCAGATGAGAAAGCTGTAACAATCTTTCCTCGTCTTTCCTTTTATACAGTTTGAATTCCCCAGTTGGACTTACCACATCCTGGTTCTTCCCTCATTTGCTGGTCCACAAATCACTCACACTCTAATTCAGGCTGGTTCCTTATCTAGGCATGGTTTCTAAACCCTAATCCAGGCACAGTTCGTAATTGCCTTATCTAGGCATTGTTCCTGATTGCCTCAAATTGACATAATCTCTCCAAGGGTCACAATCTTACTTGTTCCTCTGTTGAAATTGTTAAAGAGGAAAAAGTATCATCATGTTTGGAATTATACAGTAGAATACTTGAGAAAAATTTGCAGAGGGTACCAGTAAAGTGTTTGGGAAAAGGAATTAGAAATTTTAGAAGAATTAATTTAAAATGTAATAGGTTGTTGGAAGTAATCTATTATATAAAATTGAAATTATATATGAAAAATTATTATTTTTATCCTGCCCAAAAAGAAAAGAGAAAAAGAGAAAATGTTTTTAAGAGTGCTTGTGAGCCACATCATCTTACAACCAAAATCTTGTAGTATTTTTCAGAATTCTTCTGTTGCTGTTTGGATCTAGAATGTCCCCTGAAAGTCTTATGTATTTGGATGTTATGGAGTATCTGTGGAATCACATATACTTTTAGAAGATTGGGGCCTGCTCTGGCGGGGGGTTGGTGGTGGTAGATTATGAGCATGTGGTGAAAGATTGGTATAGGGATTGGATTACCGGTGTGTTTTGAGGGCGTAAGTCTGGGGTGGAACATAGAGGCTGGACCCAGAAGAGGCAGATCACTGGGACGGCACCTGTAAGATAACATGCTCCTTTCCGCCCTCCTTCTGGACTTGATTTGACTTGGTGGGACTTGATTTAATGGAACTTGGCTTACTTTTTGCAGTATTGTGAGGAGCTGTCTCTACCTCTACCGTGTTTCCACTGTTGCCAGCTGTTCATGAATTGACTGACTTTCTTAAGCTGTGAAGTAAATAAACTTTTCCTCCCCTGGTATGTACACTAGGGGAGGAAAAGTTTATTTAGCTCACATACATAAAGAGTATGTACCTAGTATGTATCTACCACCCTTGCATTTTTTAATACACTTGCTGTATCTGCAATTGGGTATATAAAATAGACTTTCTTATAGCTCACTTGTTTAGTGTATATTAATGAGGTCCACGTTGAAAATGTCACTGTTCATAGCTGTTTCTTTAGAACTTCTCTGTGACATAATATTTCTAGTCAGGGCAAAAACCACAAGAAGAATATGATTCTGCCATGTTCACAGTTGTTACAATAGAACTGAGAGCATTTCTAGGCTGGATTTAATGAATATTTGTTGGACAGATTGATGGTAGAATGGATGAATGAAATATTTGAGTGAATGAATAAGATGAATGGATGTTGTGTAAATTACAATAATGGAAAAATCATTAAGAAAAAATTAGTGTGAGTTGAATTTTTTTAGAGGACATCATTCAAATCTGAGTTTCTGTCTTTATTTGACAATAGTAGATATTTTTTCCTTTGATTTAATGTTATTTCTCATATTGCACTGTAGTAAGTTATAATAACTCTCTCCTGGAAGGAACATGTCATCTCTGTACTCTCCCAAAAGACTAAAGCAATGCATGCCTCAGTTATATCAGGTACTCAGTGAATAAAAGGGTGAATGCATTTGTATGGTAGAAAAGAAATAGAATATTATAGGTAAGAGGTCAGCGCAAATGGAAGACAGAAAGAAGATTTTTGTTGCATTGGAAGAATTTATTTGATAACAGTAATGAAGTGAAGATACTAGTTAAAATACTAGCACTATGTGGGTCAAATACTTGTTACTTAGATATTTTGAAAATATTTGAAATCTGATATACTGTATAGAAATAATTTGAAATTGGACTAAAGTGCACTAATTTAAAGAGCATATTTCTGTCCGTTATTTTACAGAGATGGGAAAATGGAAAGAAATGGGTGATCAACTAACCAAAGTTAATTTTACAATAATAATTACTATTCTTACTCTCTTTCACAAGCTTTCCAATAATAGAGAATATGCAGTTACCTGTACTTTTTTTTTTTCTTTTTTAATGAGACAGGGTCTCACTCTGTAGCACAGCCTTGTCCTGAACTCGCTATGACAGTTTGCCTGTCTCTGGCTCCAGAGTGCTGGGATTTTGGGCATGCCCACCACACTCTGCTTATGTGGTGCTGGAGAATCGAACTTGGGTACTTAGTGCTTGCCTAGCAAGCGCTTTAACCTCTGAGTCATTCCTCCAGCCTCAGTTACCTGTACTCTTAAGTCTGTCTTTCAATAATGGTACTATTATATATAATGAAAATATGTTCATTTTTATTTTCATAATTTTTGTAAATTTTCTTTTCTTTTTATAAAGTTTATATTTGAAATGTTTGAGTACTTAATTTCACTGACCTGTAATCGGTAATTTAGAGATTGACCAGCAGATTGAAACTGCTAATGTGAAAAGGCTAATGATAATTCTGTGATGTAAGCTTCAAAGCCTAGGAAAGTGGCCTGCTCCTGACTTTTTTTCAGAATAAAACATTTTATTACTTTTTAATTAAGGCATCATATATCATGGATTTCTTTTATAATATTCCTGCACCTCAAGGCACTTGGAATTATTTAGTATATATATATATATTTTTTTTTTGGTTTCATGCCCAATTCCTCTTACTTCAACAGAGGCACCCATTTTTACTGTGTATATAAGATATCATTGAAAACAACATTTTATATTTACTTATATGAAATGTATTTTTTTTCCCCTAGTTTTGGAGACAGAGTCTTGCTCTGAAGTCCAGACTGATCCTGAACTTAACACTTAGCCCAGGCTGGCCTCAAACTCACAACAGTCTTCCTGCCTCCAGCATGCACTACCATGCCTGGCTTGCGGGGAGCTAGGGAATTGAACTTGGGGCTGTGTGCTTGGTAGGCAAGCACTCTAAATGCTCTGCTAATCCTCCAGCCCATAAAACATATTTTTGAAATAAGTTCATATAGTATTATTTTATGAAAGTGTTCTGATTTATATAAATGAATTTCAACCACCAATTGTATTATATCTTACTTTGATCCCCTTGATATTATGTTCTAAATCTATGCATTATTAAATTTAAATGTTTTGAAATGTTTTCCTTACACATTAATTTGCGTATTGCTTCCACACTGCTTGGCAGATTGATGCACACACTTACTGCTTTTGATATGTTTTTCCCCATCTCTACCCATTTGTTCCCTCTGCCTATTTCTTCCTTCTGTACCCTCAAATCCTCTTCCTGTCTCTGAGGAGTCTCTCCTATTTTTTATCCTTTTTACATGTTGCTCTTTTAGTCATTTATAGTTTGGCTTCGAGACCATACTCCATACTATATTTAACCCCTCATGTCTGGTTTATTTCACTAAGCATTATGGTCTCAAGGTGTAATGATTTTCTTATAAATACATCACGTTTATCTTTCTTTGTGACAGCGTAATGCTCTATTATTTATATTTTCTTTATCCATTCATCTATTGATGGGCATCTACTCTGTTTCCTGAATTTATTTATGAATTATCCTGATGAAAATACAGATATACATGTGTCTCTGTAGTATGATGTCTTTAGCTGTCTTGGAAAACTGCCAGGAGACATGTATTATTGAGTCTTAGTGTTTTTTTCCACTGTACGTTGGCATTCACTAATGAAAATGTGAACCAAAATCTTTCCAAGCTCCAGTAAGTTTCATTTTCCAGTTACATTGTCTTAGTAACTTTCCCATTGCAGGAACAAAATACCTGATTCCTGCAGCTTAAAGGAGGAGAGATTTATTTGGCTCTGAGTTTTAGGCTGACTGGCTCCAAGGCAGAAGTGGCATGCCCAGTGGCCTGGTGGGGGAGGGCTGCTCCTTTGGCAGCCAGGAAGCAGAGAGAAAGAAAGAGCCAGAGTGAGAGATGTTTTCCAGAGAAATCTACTTCCTCCAGCCAGGCCACACCTCCTGATAACACTTTGAACTCTGAATTCATCATTAACCCATGTTCCATTCCACTTCCCAAAGCTACGCCTGGATGCATGAGACCATTTAGATCTAAACCATAACACTCATAAAGCATTTTCTTAACCACGTGTCATTATTTAACAAAGGAAATATTTGTGTATAAGAGCCATATGCTGTCAACATACATGCGATGATTGATCTGGCAGTAGGCCAAGATGCTTCCATTGAATCTGTGGCTTTGCAAACCTATTAAGTTATTTGACTCAGAGGATTTGTGAGCCTTCAGAGTTATCAGTTGTCTGTGGTATCTACAGCCCATAAAATCTGTTGGTTTCATTGGCTTTTGCTTTTAGAACATGACAGCTTTCAATATTCATACGAAGCATCTTACACTCTGGCTCACTTCCATTCACTTAGCACACTGCTGTACTCTGGCAAGTAGTTAATGTTTTGCAAAGTACACAAACTTCTTTTGGCAATTGACTTCTATGCAGCTGATAAAATATTTAAGTATTGGGGTTTTCTTGTTTCTGAGTTATATTTTCAGTTTTATGTGAATGAGAAAGAGGAGGGAAAATGTTGGTATGATACAAAGGCTGAGTTTGAAATGTTGGGATTTTTTTGTAAGGGATATATGTGCCTGTGTCTCTTACCCAGTAGCGAGTTATCCACAGTCCAAGATGTGACAGCTTGCCTCCCTTAGAACTTTCAAAGACATTGGTGATATGCAATACGAGTGCCATATTACTGCTTGGTGACTTCTTAGCTTAGAGACCCTGTTGTATTTGAGGCGGTAGGTTTATTAAGTAACTTTTGCCTCTATATTCTTTCCCTCTCAGTGTTATTTTCATTAAGAGCAGTGTTTATAACATCAAAGAATGAATTCTACTCTTCTTGCCTTTATTGTATTCTGGAGTGTCTTAATTCCTTTACTGTTGGCTGGGACAAAAATACTCGACATTTACAACATAAGAGAGGAAGGATTTATTTAGCTTATGTTTTTAAAAGATCTCAGTGCATTCATGGGCAGCTGGCAATGGTGGAAGCACGTGATGGCAGCCACCTGAGAAGGCTGTTCGCAGAATGACATACAGGAAGCTAAGTGAGGGAGGAAGGGTAGAACTAGCACATATATTCATGCAGGTCCTGTCCCAGTCACCTGCCCCTGCTGGGATCATCATCAGTGTTCTGCCCCTTCCAGGTTAAGTCCCAGTCATCTGCCCCTTTCTGGGTCACACACCCAGTAGTTGTGCCAAACAACCATTATCTACAACAGGCTCCTAACCCATCACACATCTGTAATCTATAATGTACCACACACCTGTCTTTCCCCACACACCTGTAATCCACCCCTCCTGACTAGGCTCCATGTTTTGACAGTACATAGAATCTATAGGTAATTCAAATACATGAGGCTTTTTTTGTGGGGACATTCTGGGTACAAACCATAACCTGGAGATTTTCATTTGTGACTTTTATATCTTGTTCCTGTCAGACTGAGGAAGGAAATAATGTTAAAATGATTAGCGTAAGGTACTGATGTGACTTGTTCTGATATTCTTAAACAATGTTTTGTGGCTGTTTTGCTTGAATAAAGATTGTGAGTTAAGCCTTTTATAATTCAAGGTTTGGTAAGAATATATGCCAAATGCATATTTTTAAATTTTCTAAAGCACTGTTTTATTATCAAGAAGTAGAGAAGCATTTAATAGAGAATATTTTGCAGCATTAAGGAAACATTTAATATTTTGTATTCAGTGTTTTTGTTTAAACAAATATTTAGTATAATATTTAAAATAAATATTTTAAAGTGTATTTATTTCCCTTTACATCATTTCTCATGCCCCTTTGGACAGTTGTGTGTTTTTTTAATGGCCTTCTCTGTTTTTTTATTTGCAGGCAGCTATCAATGGTGTAATACCCCAGGAAAATGGCATTCTTCAAAGGTAGGATAAAAGTGTTTATTAATGATAAAGTAACAACTGAGAAAGAGGAAACAAGAAAGTGGTTGATTCTGTGTTTCACTTTTTAATGAAGTATTTGATTTATGGTACATAAGTTTGTGAATAGTTCTTGGTCTTTCAGTCATTTTTGTTATATAAATTCTCCAAAGTGTTCAATTTTTGATTGCCCAGTATTTTTTAAGGTTGAGTAATATCACTTTTAAGGTGGTTTACTTTATTTTTAAGGAAATTTTTCCTAGTCCTGATTCATAGAATGAAAAGAACTGAATCTTTTAGATGGTTGGCTGTAACGCAGTGAGACGTGGCATGGGAGCCATTGGGAATGGTTGTTGTCTGTCTGTGTTTTATCATCTCCATGCTTTTTTCCCTCTTGGTTTGGTTTCTAAATTATATGATAATATACAAGTTTGACTGTGCCCTTAATAATGAAATTTCCCAGAGTAGAGAACTGTTTTGCTTAAAATGTCCAGTGTTAACATGTGGACAGGTTTTCGTAGGTTTTTTGCTTTGCCAGAAGGTAAAAATTGGAAGATGAACCCAAAAGAACTATAATACTTAGAACATATTTAATTTAATAATAAATTCAAAACTTTTCTTAAAGTTGGAGATTCTGGTTTTGAATAAAAAGAAACACTGTAAAGTCAAGGGAGGTGAAACCATTCTCGGCTCCAAGTGTAGTTTACTTAGCTGGCCCCTCCCCTCCACATTCAAACTTTGGCTGGAGTTTTGGTGGCTGGGATTTCTAAGTCACTGAAGCATGCTCTGCTGAAGTACAGATGAGACAAACAGAAATAGTGGACTAGGAATGAAAGTCATTTTGGAAAGGAAGAAAAGTGCTATTGCAACAACATCAAAAAATTTGTGCTCAGCTGCAAAATATATTCTACTTTATAGGAAAGTGAGTATTTAGAATGGAAGCAAAATTCTATTTGGTACCTGAACCATTCTTAATGGTTGTTAGGGTAAAACGTATTCCCCTTACTCCGTCTTTAAAAATCCTCAGAAAGTTTCGTCTAGAGTAAATATGGCTGATTTCCAAAATGTACACTAGCTGGTTTTTTGGTTGCTGTTTTGGTTCAGAGTATTCCGTTATATCGAAGCTCTTGTGTACAAAGCAAATTAGGTGATTACAGGAGCTTCCATGTTTAATTAAAAAAATTTTTTTTGGTTTAGAAAATTTTAGAGTTTTAAACGTGTTTTCAGTATCATTTTTGAGTGTTATCATCACCTTTTAGTGCAGAACTTGCTATGGGTTTAACTACTGGATTGAGTATACTGTGGATATATCTTATAGTTGATAGTATTTGCTGTGTATGAACTGTAGAAAATGCCTGTTTCCTAGAAACTACCTTTCCCCTAGAAACGTCTGTCTCTTCTGTTACAGATAGTGCTTTATTTCTGGATATATTTTATGAGTAGAAATTCTATATTGTTGTCTGACAAAGTTACTACAATATTTAGTATTTAAATTTTATCAGAGTGAGTTTTTGTTGGTTTTGTTTGCTTCTTTTAGATTGAAGGAATAGGTTGTATGTCTGTGTATAAAAATCAGTTATCTGGTACGCTTCTTAAAGTATTTTTCTTTTTGTTAGTTTTGAAATCACTGTGAATTTGACATAGCTGAAGTCTCGTGTATGTACTGCCAGGCGAAATGAAAGAATACTTCTACTGATTCTAAGACTAATACCAAAAGTAGAAGACCCAGTGATAGGAATGGTTTACAGAGGCATGTAAAAGGATGATGATTCTGTATGTTTGATTTTTTAATGACATGTTGAACATAGTGTATATGTATATCTGACTCTTAATTTATCAGTTCATGCCTTAGTAGACAAGTGAGATACTGATTAACATAGTTTAAAGAAATTGCTATATTATGCACTATTCTCATGGGCTTTGAAACTTCTAGATAGGCAATAACTGAATACCCACAGCACTGATGGATGTATTGATACTTATTTCCGTTGGCCAGAGGTTATAAGGAATTGTATGCAACCTAAAAGAGGATTTTTATTAACATAATTTTTATGGAGGGAAAAGAATAAATACATGTGCTTTTCTTGAAAGTATATTTTGATGGGATTCCAGAAGCACAACTATAATTTTAAATGTACCTATAAAGCTCTAGGACAGAAACTAACACTTTTTGAATGCATAAAGCACTATGCCAAGCAGCAGACATCTTTCCTTGCTTCCTCATTTTCTGCTCATTCCAGTCCTTGAAAAGTAAATGCATATTTCACTGATGAATAAAATCAGAATCAGAGCATTATGTAGTGCTCTATTCATGAGTATAGTAGAATGCTGTGTAGTCTGGATTGGTGTTTTCCTGAAGACCATGCTGTTCATTCTGTACTTTCCTTGGAATCCATAAGTAAGGCATGTCACAATTTTTAAGACTGCTTTTCTTTGGGTAAAAAGATTGAAAAAATTTTACACACACTCATATATCCTACAACTTCATTTTTAGTTGTTAATGTAGTAGAAAGCTAGTAAAAGCAGACATTATTATCCCTAACTTTATAGGTAGAGATGACGAGGCCTCTAGCGACTTGACTTATGGTATAGTGGAAAATAACCGTGTCTTTTGAGGCTTCTGCCAAGGCTTATTTCACTTGATAAAGTACTGTTAACACAGTACATTTATAATATGTGCAACTTAGCAGTCATAAATGTAAAGCATTTATTTCATAAACATGGAATGTGTGCCTGTTTATTTACTACTTACAATGTTTTATCTATTAAGCATATTTTCCAGAGCCTCATATGAAACGTTTTGGGATAGTTATGTTTTAGAAAGAAGTGATAATGAATTAAATGTAGAGAATAGATGCTATATATTTTTTTTTAAAAAATAAGCTTTAGAAACTAATAGTATAATTTTATTCACCAAATGATATTTATGAACTCATTTATTTTGTAACCCAAAAACATGTACAGTAGGTTCATTGTCCATTGTTTAATATATGAAAAGGACCAAGAAAAGACAAGATTTGTTTTAAAACCTTGACCGTTATGCATTTAAGTATATAAATACCTGAGTTTTGTGGCTTGGAAAAGTACCCATTTAAAAAATCTGATTTGACTTACAAGTTTTACATCAAATATACTTTTTTTTTTTGGGAAGGATACCCAAAATTTTTTGCCATGGAATGGACTTCAAAAAAAATATGAACAGGTTCAAAATCCTATTTACTTTGCTTTTTGTTCATTGCTTTCCAAAGGCCTGTAAAGCTAAGTAAGGATAAAAATTTATCATTGGTTGAAATTTAGATCTAAACTAGTTTCCTCCATTTTTCTCTTTACCAGTGTCCTGTAATTTGACTTCCTCACTACTTTTTTGTGTTTAATTAATAATTCTCCTCCACTCATAGTGTGTTGGGAGCACTCACCTGAGAAACAAATACATTCACACCCTATAAGATTCATTTTCATATGTCTTTCCCAGACTTTCTTATCACCTAGTTTTCCAGTTTTATTCTAAATCTTAATGCATTTTGTTTCTTGTAAGTCAGTGAAAATTTTCAACTCAGCCTGTCTCTCTTTCCAAGTGAAGTAATTCATGCCAACATATTATACATACCTAATTTTTCTCTTACAGGTTTAACTTTTTCCTATGTTAATGTAGTTTTCTCTTACTTATTTAAGGGAAGTACAGTAGACTTTTTTTTTTTTTTTTTTTTTTTTGCCCTGGCTTGTTTTTGACCACAGGACTCCTAAAACTTTGCTAGGACTTGCATTTTAGTACTTTGTGCATATGGTAATCTCTCCATACATGTGTTGTCCCAAAGCTTCCAAGTGCTTGCTACTTGTATTCTTTAGTTCAAGTCCTCTTTATTATCAGTGTCATGTTGTTCCGTGGAATGTATAGGTGATCAGGGTCTTTCCAGACTAGATTATTGTGACAGTGAGCAGGAGAATTGGCCCAATCTTCAGGAAGAGACAGTGGAGATATACTGTGTAGTCTGCTGGCAAAATGCCTGCTATTGTATTTGCATATTGGTATAGAGAATAAATATATGTGCAAGATTATTTGTTAATAAACCTAACTCTGTCAACTAGGAAACGAGTATGGGGTATCTAACAGTCACTGAATGTCTGTGTTTTACTTTCAGGGACTGGGGGAATAAGGTCAACTGCAATCAGTCAGTTTTGCCCAAAACATCACTTACACTGTAATTTCTCATTTTTTATTTTTGGTAAAATCCTGAGGAATTGGCATAACTTCAGATTTAGAATGTAGGAACCCCCTACAAATCTCACTATTTCCCTTTCATTCACAGAAATTACAGCAACCAGCTGCAAGTCTCTTAAGGAATGTATTATTAAAATTTTTATGATACTTACCTGGGACTCATTGTGTTCTCTTCTGTAGGGGACTGGACTTCTTGCTTAAGCAGTGATTTTTGTGTCAGTCGACAGGTGTTGGGAAATACCAAGAAGTATGACTAACATTGTGATTACCAAAGTTAGGATTTAGGCTGACAGGTTCAGGGTTTCTAAATTATAGATCAAGTAATATTTTAATGGACTGATCTTTAATTTTGTTCCTTAGAAATACCATATTCAGTTAAGCACTATCAAAGTCTGCTGCAAGGAAAAAAATCTCCTGGCTACTGCTTAAGTACATTAATGTAACAGTTTGATTCTTTTCCTTATCAATAAATTTTGCCTTTTGACCTCTGCCACTTTGGAATCTCATCATGCCTGTTAGGAATTCTCTCAGTGATGTTGTCTCTTCCTGTTATTCCTAACTTACAGAAAGTTACTAGAGTTCTCCAAGAATGTAGATTCCCTTACTAATGTACTTTCAATTCTTTAATGTAGTCTCTTCCAGAACCTTATGGATAATGTTATGGGAGGGTATGTATATATTCAGGTTATATATGGCAAGTTCACTCCGGCATTCTTTCTTTTTTTAATATCTTGATTTCTTCTGCTTTATACTAGGCAGGTTCAGTCATCTCATTTTAGACTTTTCTCAGTGTCGACTTTTCTGAGACTTATTTTTTTCAGTCAACAAGTAAACTGTTAGAGGCAATTAGAGCTGCTTAAGCTAAAATTGTATTTTGTTTTATCTAAACTCTTCTGGTCAAATACATTGCTAATTTCTATATCGATTTTCCAGAATTTTGCTGATATAATTTACCAAAATACTGTAATTATTGGACCTAAATAATCTCTTCTGAAGACTCTGTATTTGTTCTTTTAGAATGTGCCTAGATATGATTTTAGGAGCAATAGAAACATTGGATAGGCCTTGAGTATAAGCATCTCCTTTTATGGCAGCTGTCCTAAGAAAGAGTTCAAGCCGAGTCTAGCTTTTTCAGTCATGAGAGCAGGAGCTCTTTCTGCTTATAAAAGAAGTCCAGAGAGATTCTGTGTGTTCAGGACTCTTACTTTCCACCGGAGTATCCCCATCCCACCTCTTAGAAGGTCCTTTCAAAGGAGATTCAGTATGTTTTTTCAATTTCCTATTGTAATTCTACAGTTTGCAAAATTGAATGTCGATGTCATTCTCAGCAGGGTCAGAGCTGTTCTTAGAAGGACTAGCGAATTTTTAAAAGGACCAGCCATATTTAAAACTCAGCTGTGCTAACATGACTTTCTATGTTATTTCCTTCTGTAAGCTCTCTGTTTGAGTCAGAAGATGCCATCTTTGTTGTCATTTTTACCACTAGAATAATCAAGTCAGTCCATCATTGGGTGGCCTTAGGCACATTATTTAATAGGTAATAATCATAATTACAGATGATAATTTGGTTAATCATTTTATCCATGTGTGTGTGGTACGGATGACCTGTTGACATGAAGCTAGCAGTCCTTTGAAGGTCAAAGACAATAACCAGGCCAGTTCCTGCATCCTGTCTTTAAAAGTATTTCCTAGGACCTTTTTGATGTGTCAGGATCAATCAGGAAAGTAAAATCACTCTAGGTATTTCAGTAGAGGAAATTTTTAATATAGGATTGATTAAACAGGAGTGAAAGAACAACTGAGGAAACCTGAATACAGTATTGTTTTGGAAGAAGGCACCACTCTTAGATTTAGAAAACAAAGGAATTAACAGAATCATGAAGCTCAGAGGACACCTGAAGCTGGTGATCAGATCTCTGTGAGTGTGCATTGTCCAGCTATGGCTGGCATGTAAATTAGAAATGTTAAGAAGGTAGAGTTATAAGAATACCAAAAAAAAAAAAAAATAAATAAATAAAGCAGAGAACTAGAAGAACTTACAGGTGATATGGGTGGAAGTACATGCAAACTGGAAAAAGAAAGTCTTGTCTCCCCTCCCTTTAATCTCTGTGTGGCATCTCTTGGTAAAATCTAATAGGAAACATCTAGTCAAGGAAAATACATTTTTTCAGATTCTCAGCCCCAGCATCACAAAGTAGACTATGTAGAAGTTTATGTTTGGAGTAAAGAAAACATAAGTCAGTTACCCATTTACTAGCTTAGTCTGTTTTTCTTAGGTTTTAAGAAGTTGTGACTAACTTTAGAGATTTTTCTCTTGCTCAATTGAATGAACTATGCTGGACTTGGGCATGTATCAATTTTCATTGTTCAACTTAGGTTTTTGGTCCATTGTTTTTCCTTAAATTCAAGGTGAGAAGAAAGATGTATTAGAGCTGATCTTGAGTTTTGATAGTAGTGGAAGATACATACAAAGTGTATGTTCTTACCTCCTTCCCTTTGTGAGGAAGGAAGAAACTGTAGCAGTGCATATAACAGGTTAATGCTGGAAAAAGACAGTATTTTGAGTAATTATTCCTCTATTCAAAAGTTTGACAAGTATTTGAATGCCTTCTTTGCTTAAAACCTGGAGATCAGGGCAGAGGATACAGCTATCAGTCATGAACTTTCTAGTTGTAGAACTTAAATTCTGGTGGGGACATAGATGTCAAGTGGCTGATTCTACACCAAATTTTGTAACTATAGATAGTGTTGGGGAGGTAGACTTATTGATAACTTGTAGCAGAAGATGCTCTTAAATGATAAATATTTAAAGTGAGATATTAAGAGTGATCATAATTAACTCCAAGGAACATAAAAGTGAGGATGAGTTGGAGTAGGAGAGAATATTCTTTAATGGAATCACGATTGTCCTTGTGTGAAATTGGGATGGCTGCTCTGCTGATTAGCATAGAGCCCAGGTCTGATCATCCAGGGCCTTAACAGGCATTTCATCAGAACAGCAGAGAGGAGTGATTGAGAGATCAGGAAGAAAACGGCATGAAGACATCTGTGTCTTTAATTTTGCTGTAGGAATGGAGTGGAGTGGGACACAGTGTGTTAACAGAAGAGTTGGGATTATAATACAAACAAATATATATAAGAGGTGCTTGTGGCTTAGTCTGGAGTGGCAGCTGCCATCCATTCTGTTTTATAGGACTAAGGAGATTATGTATATGATTTAACTTGTGGATTTGATGTTAAGAAGATGGGGGAGATTCTTTATGATGATTTCTGTTTTCTCATCAAATTAGGAAAAAAGTCTTTAAGACCACTAGTGAAATAGGGAGAATTGAAGTTTAAGGGCAATGAACTTTCTTTTTCTTCCCCTAATTATTATATTTATGATTGTGACATATAATGATTACATTTATTTTGGGGAATTGCTCATATATATATGTATGTCTGTATGTATGTATATCATGTCTTACTCATTTTTCTTTCCTGTTTCCCACTCCACCTCATCTTTCTCCATCCCCAGATCCCTTTCCCCTTTCCATAAAGTCTACTTGTTTTCTATCACCTTTTATTTTGCTATTTAAATGATTTATATTTTAAGTTTCTCATATAGTAGAAACTATGCAATATTTAGTCTTTTGTGTTCAGTTTGTTTCACTTTGCATTATGGTCTCAGTATACACCCATTTCCCTGCAGACAACTCCGTTTTGTCCTTCTTATGGCTCAGTCATCTGTTGTGTTTTTTTTAATCTTCATTCTCTTAGTTGTTTCCATTTCTGTGCAGAAGCCTTTTAGTTTAATATCATCTAACTTGTTTATTCTTGGTGTTACTTCCTGTATAATTGATACTCTGCTTGGAAAGTCTGTAAGGGTGGTGAAGTTTCAAAATATTCATGGAAGAAAGTAGTTAATGAGTCAAGTAATAACTCATTTCTCACTGATGGAGAAGATTCTTATTCAGTGTTTAAAAATGACATTTTAACAATATAACAACACAAGGCAAAAATCTAATTAAATGTTAAATTAGAACACGATTAGCAAACATAGAAAGGCAAGGGGAGGAGAGAGAACAATGTGGCCTTCAGTCTACTGGAAAAGATACATTGGAGGAAGTAGATCTTAAGTTTGGTATGCTTGATAGGAAGAACACACTAGCCAAGAGGGTCCTTAATTATTCTGTAATGATTTGGGTGATGATACTCCTTCTCTTTTGTCAACATTTTAGTGACTATGGAGGTGAAACCGTACCAGGACCTGCGTTTGACCCAGCAGGTCACCCAGCTCCAGTTCCTACTTCCTCCTCTTCTTCAGCATTTCGGCCTGTAATGCCCTCCAGGCAGATTGTGGAAAGGCAACCTCGGATGCTGGACTTCAGGGTTGAGTACAGAGACAGAAATGTTGATGTGGTACTTGAAGACAGCTGTACTGTTGGTAAGGATTTCTTTACTGTACATCTTCACATATGAGTAATCCTTTAGGTAACTTGATGTTTTTTTCTTTTGAGTTGACTGATGACAAGAAGAAAAAATAATAAGTAAATTGAAAGTGATACTTTCCTCATGCAGATTGTGTTCTAATTTTACATATTGTGTTGAAATTCAGGTAAGTTCAAGGATAATAGTTTGTGCCTTTTGTATGGAATAGTATATGATGGTGTTATTGGGCAATGCAGTTCGAACATCAAGGGGCTTAAATAATATAATAACTAAGTACAAATGTGTACCAGCTCTGCAACTAAAAAGCCAGTTCATTTCCATATTATGTGTTAGATCAGTATTGTGCTGTTACAGTAGAATGGCTCAGTCTGAATAGTTTATAAAGAATGCAAATTCATTTTCTCACATATCTAAAGACTGGGAAGTCCAGGATCAAAGCACTAGAAGCTTCAGTGTGTAGTGATGGTGGCGCTATGCTTCTAAGGTGGCGCCTCGATGCTGCATCCTCTGGAGGGGTAGAAGGCCAGCCTCTTGCGTTGAAGAGGGCAAAAAGGAAAAGGACTGAAATTTGTGAAGTACTTTTTTTAAGGATGCCTATTCCCATTCCCATGGGCAAAGTCCTTATTGCTTAATTTCCTCTTAAAGGCAGCTGCTGTCCTGTCCCGTCCCCCCCAACCCCTCCCCCCCTTTTGTGGTACCAGAGATTGAATCTAGGGCCTTCACTTTGAACTTTTATCCTCAACTTTTATCCTAATTTTTGTTTCGAGGCAGTCTTGTTCAGTTGTGCAGGTTGAGCTTGGACTTGTTATCCTCCTGTTTCCCAAACTGCTGTTGTTATAGGGCTGTACCTACATTCACACCAGCACATAGAAGTTAGGCATAGGACATATTTCCATCACATTGTCTTTCTGCAAGTGGAAAATATAATATCCTATTCAAGGAAACTAAAAGTGTATGCTTGTTTCTGCATAGACTCAAGTTGCCATAGCTCAGTTATGTTGAACTCATTTTTGTTTACTTATTTGATCCTGTTTTATTGTAGAACTAGAAATTCTATTAATTTTTATGCTAATAGAACTTTACCTTAAATCTACATTTTAGATAGTTTTGAAATTCAGTCTTTGTTCTTTAAGGGTGTTTTTTTCCCCTAATTTAATTTTATTGATTGAACTTGGCAAGCAGTATTATTAATAAAATAATCCTTCCCTAAAACTAATCAGATTGGTACCACTCAAAAACTTTTCATTGTTTTTAGAATACAATCTTTCACATGGTCTGTACATCTCTGCTTGATTCTGCCTGCATCTCTAGCTTTGTCTACTTCCATTCCCTCCCTTTCTTGTTTCCATATGCTATAACTGACCTTTTCAGTACACTGAATGACTCGTTCACGTACTTTTGGCCTTTGTTTCTTCTTTCTTAATTGTGACCTCTTCTCTTAGATTAACTATTTCCCCCTTTGACCATCCATGTGTCGCAAAATGTCCTATATATTTTTTCCATTAAAAAAAACCCTACTAAGGTGATATTTATCTTCTCAGTGGATTTTGTAGTGTATAATACAGTATCGTTAACTGTGTGCGCATTCCCATCTTGCGTAACTCAAGCCTGGTGCCCACTGAATAGCAGCTGCCTATTTCCTGTCCCTGGAAACCTGCGCAGCCACTGTTCTGTCTTTCGCTTCTATGAGTTCAACTACTTTAAATACTTCATAGAGGTAGAATCATGCAGCATTCATCTTCCTGTCACTGTCTTACTATACTCAGAATGATCCTAGGGCTTATCCATGTTGTAACATGTGATAGGACTTGAGAATTTTTTTAAAGGCTGAATAATATTGTATCTCTGTCACATTTTATCCATTCATTTGTCAGTGGACATTTTAAATTGGTTACACCTCTTGACCATTGCAAATAATGTTAGATATCCATGAGTGGATGGATAAAAACACCCATATTATATGAATGGATGTTTCATATAAATCTGGTTTTAATTCATTTGGCTTCATGTGAGCAGTGGGATTGATAGAGCAGAAGACAGTTCTACTTTATCAAGTTTTGAGAAATCATCGTTTTCCATAGTAGCTGTAGCATTTTATATTATGACCACATCCTCACCTGTGTGTGTGTGTGTGTGTGTGTGTGTGTGTGTGTGTGTGTGTGTGTGTGTATTTTATTTGTGGTACTGGGTATCCATCCCAGGGACTTCACACTAAGCTACATATTTAGCACACCTATCACCCTACCTTGTGACTTTTGATTTTAAGACAGGGTCTTGGCAACTTTGCTGAGTTTCCAAGGCTGGGCTTAGTTTGTGATCCTCTTGCTTCTGCCTTTATTTATTTTTAAATAATGGCTATCCTACCAGGCATGAGATGATATATTATTGTGGGTTTAATTTGCATTTTCCTGATTAACAATGTTGAACATCTCCTCATATATCTATTGGCCACTTGTACATCTTTGAAGGAATTCTGTTGAAATATTTTGCCTAGTTTTAAATAGGTTGCTATTTTATCATTTAATTTTAGAAGTTGTGTGTGTGTGTGTTGGATGCTAAACTTACCAGTTGTATGGTTTGCAAATGTTTCTGTCATTCAGTAGCTTGTCTTTTCACTCTTCTGTGGTGTTTTTCTGTGCAGCTTTTTAATTTGGTGTAGTCTCACTTACCTATTTCTGCTTTTTATTTCCTGTTCTATTGGTATCATTTTCAAGAAACCATTTCCAAGATTAATGTTATGAAGGTTTTTCTCTTTGTTTTCTTCTAGGCATTTTATAGTTATCAGTCTTAAGTTTTTAATCCATGCAAAATAAATTGATTTTTATGTATGGTATAAAGATCCAGTTTTATTAATTTGCATGTGAATAGCCAGCTTTCTCAGAACTGTTTCTTGAAGAGACTATCTTTTCCTTGTGGAAACTTAGTATCCTTGTTCAAGATCACTTGACTGAATATTTCTGGTTTTCCTATTCTATTCCACTGGTCTTTGTCTGTTTTTATGCCTGCACCAAACTGTTTGGATTACTCTAGCTTTGTTTTAAGTTTTGAAATCAAAGTATGAAACTTTCAGCTTTATTTTTATTTATGAAGACTGTTTTGGCTTTTTGGGATCCCTTGTAGTCCCTTAGGAAGTTTAGGGTTGTTGTTTTATTTTTTCTGCAAAAAATACAATAGAAATTGCATTGAGTCTTTAAAACATTTTGGGTAATATGATTAACTTAAGACTTGTCATCAAATCGAACCCATTAATGTGGGAAGTTTTTTATTTAGTTGTATCTTCCTTAATTTGATGTACAAGCCTTTGTTTCATTGGGTAAATTTGTTCCCAAGTATTACATTCTTTTTAAAGCTATTGTAAATGAGAGTGTTTTCGTAATTTCCCTTTTTATTGTTCGTTGTTAGTGTATGGAGATACAGCTGATTTTCTTATGTGTTGATTTTTTTATCTTATATCATTGCTAAGCTTATTAATTTTAATGTAAGGGTTTATTTTTGGTGAGGGATGAATCTTTAATGTTTTCATATTGTTTGTAGCTAAGGATAATTTTCCTTCTTCTTAATAATTTGTGGATGCCTTCAATTTTATTTTCTTGCCTAATTGCTGTAGTTTTGGTATCCAGTACATTGTTGAATAGAAACGGTAAAAATAGAGGCTGTATCCTTGTTCCTGATCTTAGGAGAAGGATTTTCAGTTTCTAATTCTTTGAGTATGATGTTAGCTGTGTATTTTAAACATAAGGCTTTATTATATTGAGATTTCATTTCTAGTTTGTTTAGTGGTTTTTTTTTTAATTGTGGAAGAATGTTGAGTTTTGTCATAAGCTTCTACACTAAGATGGTCATGTGACTTTCACCCCTTCCTCTGCTAAGGTATATCAATCACATTGATTGATTTTTAGATGTTGAATTTTCTTTGCATTCCAGGGATGAATCTCATTTGGTATGATATGTAATTCTTTAATGTGCTATTGAGGTATTAAAGTATTGCTAATACTTTATTGAGTATTTTTGAATTTATGAGGATACTGGATTGTAATTTTTTTCTTTTTTTCTTTTCCCCCCACTATTTTTATTAATGTACATATGTACCACATAGTGTTTACAATAAATCTGGGTATTTCGTGACTATAAGTATCATATCAACTTTACAATCCTTTCCCATTTTTGATCTTCCCATACCATCCCTATACCTTCCCCCAACTCTGGCTATCACTTCATGTGGTTCTATAAAATGTCTGTGTTCTGAGTTTTCCAAGTCAGAGAGACTATACAGTACTTAACATATTAATCTTCCACACCTAAATCATTTCACTTAAGTCACCACTCTAACTCAGCTTCCTATTCCTCAAATGGGTTGCAGTAGTTAAATCTTGATGCTGCTTCTCTGAATCCAACCAATCCCTTTATTGGGATACTCACCAAAAGTTTTTTCTTCTATGTTTTGCTCTATCTTTATTGCTATTCCTAAACCTGGCCTTACCCACCAGTTCACATGAGAAAATAGCTACAAGCATGTAGTTCAAAAGACTAGTAAATTTGGGAAAGAAAGAAAAAAAATTAAATTTCAAATGCCTTAGCTGAATATTAGAAGGTACATATTTGTACATTCACTGGTTTATCTTTACATCAATCAGTTTTCTTAGGATAAATTTTCATCAGTGACCTAATAAGTGAATTGCTACAATAAAACAAAGTTAAAACTATATCACATTGCTACATTAAATGAACTTAAATCTATATCACATAAATATGCTTATGTGATATAGAGTTCAGAATTTTTTTACCTCATAACTTATTTACTCATATTTCACTGATTACTAACATTCTGCTGGATTTGTTTTATAATTTTATCTGTCCATCCATATATTCATGCCTTTGTATTCTCTTTTTCCCCATTTTATTGATATGTACAAGTGCAGAATTTAAGGTTTACAATGGTGTTGAGCATTTTGTGCACATACGTTTCTTGTCAAAGTGACAAGGGCTTTCCCGCTCTCCTTTTGTTCCTCCCCCTATTCTCCTTCCCCCCCCTTCCCTGTCCCCCTCTTTCTCTTTGTCTTTCGTCTAAAGTTCCATGAGATAGTTGTGGTCTGGGTCTCTCATATCAGAGAGACCATCCGATGTTTCACCTTCTGCTTGCGACTCACTTCACTAAGCATGATATTCTCAAGTTTCTTCCATTTGCCTGTGAAAGCCTCCACACTGTTGGACCTTACAGATGCGTAGTATTCCATTGTGTACAAGTACCACAGTTTGTGTATCCACTGGTCTGTTGATGGGTATTTTGGTGACTTCCACCTTCTAGCTATTGTTAGTTGTGCTGCTGTGGACATGGGTATACATATATCTCTGTTGTATGTTGTTTTGGCCTCTTTTGGATATATTCCCATGAGGGTGTCACCGGATCAAAGGGAATATTTATTTGTAGTCTTTTGAGAGCTCTCCATACTGCTTTCCAGAGTGGTCGAATGAATTTACACTCCCACCAGCAGTGCAGGAGGGTTCCTTTCTCCCCGCGCATTTGTATTCTTAAGAGATTTTATGTCAGTTCCCCATGTTGCATTATTAATTAGAAATTATTCTATTTTGCACACTACTATACTGTTACTAGTAATAATGTTATGGGGAGATTTCACAAATTTTATAGAAGAACTAGTACTGTTTTAAAAGTATATCAATGAGATGATTTAATTACCAATCTATTTTTTATTACATTTTCTCTTTAGATGTTACCTTTCCTCCAAGCTATTTTGGTGCTGCTTATGTTTCTGCCCCTCAAAGAGGATAAATTCACATTCAACATCAAAAAAGTGAATTGCTTCATTCAACAAGCTTAAGACTTTATCAATTTGCTACATTAAATGGACTTAAGTCTGTATCACATAAGTATGCTACCGTTAAAGCAATAGATAAATAGCTATGCTCAGGTATTTCAGATTTCTTTGACTTTCATACATTGACTACTCATATTTCACTAATAGTTAACATTTTGCTCTGTTTAGTTTTTCTTTTACCTATCAGTTCATCCCTAATTTTGTGCATAGCCTTACTTTTTTCTCAGCTCATTCTCCTCTAGCTGTTGTCTCTTTTTCTCTGGGGTCGTTGGAGTTGCTGGCCTCCCTTTCACTTTCTAAATTTCTTTTAAGTATTCTCTGCAATACTGGCTCAGTGGCTGCAAATTCCTTTAAGATTTCTATATCATGGAAAGTTTTAATTTCTCCCTTTAAATTAAAAGATAATTTTTCTGAAGATAGCAGTCTTAGTTGGCATTTATGTTCTTTAACTGCTTGGATGACATTGTTCCATGATCCCCTGGCTTTTAGAGTCTGGATTGAGAACTCTGCAGTTATCCTGATGGGCTTATCTTTGTAGGTCACCTTCTGTTTTTCTCTTACAGCTTTTAGTATTTTCTCTTTGTGTTGGGTTTCTTGTATTTTAATTTATTTTAATTATGATATGTCGTGATGAGGTTATGGGAGTGTAAGTTTTTTCTTGTAGTGTTTTCATTGACTTTGGTATCAAGATAATGTAAGCATCATACAATGAGAAAGTATTCTTTTCTTTTCAAATTTTTGAAAGAGTTTGAGATGGGTTGGTGTTTATTTTTTCTGAAGTGTTTGGTAGTATTCCCTGGCAGAACCATTTGGTCTTGAGTGTTTCTTTATTTTTTTTTATTGGAAGATTTTTATTTGATTCAATGTAATAACTACAGTTTTGTTCAAATTTTCTGTTGTGTCATGGTTGAGTCTTGGTAAATTCTTAATGTCTGTGAATTTATCCATTTCTCCTAAATCATCCTATTTATTGGCACATAATTTTTAATAGTAATCTATTATCTTTCATTTTTGTAGTGTTGAGTAAAATGTCTTCTATTTTGTTTCTAATTTTTTTTGAGTTTTGGTTACATTTGTCAAATTTGTTGACCTAAAAAAATCATAGTTCACTGAATTTTCTGTTATTTTGTAGTCTCTTCAATTATTTCTGCTCTGTTATTATTTGGTTATTATTTTCTTTGCTAACTTTTGGCTTAGTTTAATTGCTTGAGGGTGAAGTTAGATTGAGATCTTTCTTCTTCTTTAATGTAAAACACCAGTATTACATCCCTCTGATTACTGCTTTTGCTATATTTAATAACTTTTGGTATGCCCCTCTACCCCACTTATCTCAAAATACCTTCTGATTTCTCTTTTGATTTTAATCCACTCAGGGTTCGGAGGAATACCATGGTGGTTGGAGTACTTGGAAGTGTGAGGCTCTGAGTTCAGTTCCCCTGCACCACATAAGCTGGGCATGGTGGTGCATGCCTGTAATCTCAGCTCTCAGAAGGCTGAGACAAGAGAATTTCTCTGAGTTCGTGGCCAGCCTGATCTAAGTGGAGAGTTCATGGCCAGCCTGGACGACAGAATAAGACCCTATCTCCAACTAACTAACTAACTAACTAACTAACTAACTAACTAAATGTGTGTATGTATGTGTATATATATATATATATATATATGTATGTATGTATGTATATGTATGCATGTGTGTATATATATATATATATATATATATATATATATATATATAAAATCTTCTATTAGCTACTCTCTCTTTTTATTGTGAAGTTAATCCAGTTACATTTAAAGCAGCTATGTATAGAGAGGTTGTTATTATGATAATTTTGGTAGCTTTTTCCTGTTTGTTCCTCTTTTCCTCTGTTACTGCCTTCCTTTGATTTTTTTCATAGATAATGACAGACTTTGATTTCTATCTCATTTCTTTTGTATATTTTTTATTTATATTTTCTTTTGTGTTATTGTAGGGCTTTGATAAGATGCAGACATTGCAGTGTTTTAAATGGGTAGCAGGTTGAATTTCATATAAATTCTGTTTTACTCCCATTTATTTTATGCTGTTGTCATAAATTATCTTTTTATATTTTGTACCCATTACACTTTTATAAACATACTTTTTTATACTTTTGTCTTTTTACTTAAATAGATTAACAATAATTTATACACTATGTTACAGTATTACACGTGCATTTGTAGGGAGTGTGTGTGTATGTGTGTGTGTATGTGTGTGTGTGGTACTGAAGATTGAATCTAGAGCCTTTGTACTCAACTAGATAACCAGCCCTTTATATGTGTGCCTGCATGTATTTATTGATGGGGGGAGGATGATGTCACTAGGTTGTTTAGCTGTTTGCTTCAGTCCTCCCATTTAAGCCTCCCTGAGTGTTCTCAGAGTGCTAGAATGACAGGTATGTACTGCCATACCTGCCTAGCTTATACATTTATTTTTTCCAGTGAATTTTGGGCTTTTGCATTACTATCTCAAATCTTTGCTTCAAGTTGAAGTATTTCTATTAGCGTTTTCTTTTTATTTTTTGAGACAGGGTCTCACTCTGTAGCCCAGTCTGTTCCTGAACTCATTGTGGAGCCCAGGTTGCCCTTGGACTTACAGTAATCCTCCTGCTTCAACCTCTCAAGTACTGGGGTACCAGGTGTGTGCCATATGCATGGCTTTATGTGATGCTGGGGAATTGAACTCAGGGCAAACACTTTTACCACTGTGCCATTTCTCCAGCCCCTCCATTAGCATTTCTTATAAGGCAGATCTAGTGGTGATGGGCTCTCTTAGCTTTTGTTTATCTGGGAGAGATCTCATTTGCTTTTATTTTTGAAAGATAATTTTGCCAGATAAAATTTTCTTCGTTGTCAACTTTTTAAAAGTTCTTTATTGTTATCTTCTTCTTCTTCTTCTTTTGGGGGGGGGAATCATAGTTTTTCTGTCATTCTTTTCCTATGTGACTAAATTGTGTGTTTTACTGGAAAAGATAATCCCCCTCTCTTGTAGTATATAAGGTTTTTGCTGAGAAATCTACACATACTCTTATTGGAGTTTTTTTTGTACCTACTGAATTTCTTTTCTCTGATTGCTTTCAAAATTCTTTGTCTTAACTTTTGATGATTTGATTAAAATATTTTTCTGCAGTCTTTTAGCTGCTTTCTAGTTTTCTCACAAAGGAAACTGATCTGTGTTTTCTTGTACGATTGATGTCTCTGTAGGAGGACAGAAAATCTGCGCTTCCTATTACACCATTTTTTGATATCACTTTTTTGTTTAATTTTTTGTATTCTATGCTTTTTATTAGTGATCATGTTTAATAATGAGATCTCTGAAAGTTATGTGAGATTAGAAGAAACTTCTAATTATTAGAGGAAAGAGGTAAATAAGTAAAAATCAGCTGGTAGGCAAAGCATGGTTTATGTATTGAACAAAAATGTATAGTTTGAAAGACAGCAATACATTGATGCAAAAAGCATGAATTTTATAGTCAGACCTATATTTTAATGCTTGCTCTACCATTTCTTATGCCTCAGCCTCCCCAGTGCTGGAGTAAGAGGCATGTGCCACTGTGCTCAGTTTATGTGGTACTGGGGAATTGAACCCAGGGTTTTGCACTTGCTAGGCAAGTGGTTTAACCACGGTGCCTTTTTTTTTTTGTCACCATTATTGGAAGAATAATGTTTGTTATTCTCTTGCTGCTTTTAATATTCTCACTTTATGTTGCATTTCTGAGGTTTTGATTATGATAGGTTGTGATGAATCTCATTGCTGGTTAAGGTTATTTGGTGTTTGGTAAGCTTCTTGTACCTGAAAATTAATTTCTTAGATTTGGGAAATTTTCTTACATGATTTCAGTGAATAAATTCTTTATACCTTTGGTACTGTCTTGTGCTCTTTTTTTCACACCGATAATTCTTGAGATTGGTTCTCTGTGAATCATCCATCAGCTCTTGTATCCAGCTACTTTGTTCATTTCTAATTTTGGAGCTTTGCCTAATAATAGCATCTGTTTCCTCAATCTTGTCTTCAAGGCCTGAAATTCTGTCCTTACAATGTTCGAGCTGACTTCCCCTGCTTTCAAATGTTTTTTTCATATCCTGAATTTTAGCTAGATTTCTTTTCAAAATTTGCAATTCTCTGTCAAAATATTTCTGCATATCTTGCATTTCCTAACTTACCTTAGCCAACTTTTTATTTGTGGTTTCCTTATGCTCAGTAAGCTTTGTATCCATGATTTCAACTATTTGTTTATTAAGTTCCTCTTAAAGCTTTCTGAGCATTGTTTAAATTCTTTAGGAATATCTTATTTGAACTGTCTGCAGAAACCAACTGATCTGTTTGCTTTTGATTTCCTTCCCTGTGAGTTTCAGTGTTTCAAGGCCCATAACCTAAGTGTCTGGAGTCTCAAGTGTTTCTGTGTGTTTCGTGTTGCTTTGTCTTCTTCCCATGTTTTTGTTCTTGAGGTACTTCACTTTAAAGGCCTAGTTGAGAGGTTTCTGTGTACAGCTATGAAGGTGTCTGTGTGGGGTGGAGGCAAAATTCCCCTGAGTTCTGTGTTGGGAATTGGCAGTGAAGGAGGACCTAATAATCCAGTGACCTCTGAAGTGTTTTGTTCACCCCAGACCCCTCAGCAAAGCTCTCCTATTCTGGGTTCCCTCCCCTCCATCCTTGGGGATGCTTCCGCTACTACCTGAGTGCCTGTGAGTTGGTGGCCTTTCTCTCCTCTCCGCAACAGTCTCTTGTGCCACTTTCTTCCTAGGCACTATATAAGAATGATCCCAAAAACCATCATGTGCACTTCTCAGCTTACTCTTACTATAAACAGTTCAATCTCAGTCTCTTTTTAAAAAATGGCTCCTGTTTACATTGTCTGTTATGGCTCCGAAGCACTGCTTCCGATCTAGGGCCCAGAAGGCCTTTCCTAAGAGCTGTTCACATTGCATTTACAAGATGCACTATCCACAGACTCGTTTTTGAGAGGCTGGGGCTACCAGCTTCTGTGAATTCCCACTTTTCCCAGATCTGTACTTTTACCACAGTCTGAGGTTCTGGGATCTGGGCTTTCCTGTCTATGGATGTCAGCAGCTAAGGGCTTGCTTAGTTGGCCTGGGCCTGCTTCCTGAACTTCTGTTTACCTCTGCTTCTGATGTATTTATGAGGTTTCTGATCATCCCTTGGCCTCCTTTCAGTTGTTGTGGTGCTCTTCCCTGTCCTAGCTACATTGAACTTGTGCTTTTTTACTATATTCTCAAGTTTTTTGAGGGTCCACTGGAAGATATAGTGCAGCTTTGTTACCTTCTGCCATCTTGACCAGAAGTCTAAAAGACATTATTTATGTAATTCATATTTTATATAAGCCTTTATATTCCTTTTTAAATATAATAACATTCTTTTAGTTAGCCAACCATTGTGTTTTCAAAAGAAATGAAGTTATTAATAAATACTAGAAAAACATATGTAAAATAATCCAGATAAATCAGAAAAATGAAATGTAATGAAAATAAAACAAAATAATGGCAAATCTAGTGCATTTGTGATGTGTGTCAAAACAGGCTTGTTCAATCCATTACCCGCTGGCTGAATACCCAGGACAGATTTTAATGTGGTCCAATACAAATTCATAAATTTTCTTAAAACATTTGAGATATTTTTGTAACTCAATTTCATTAAATATATTAGGTTAATTTATGTGTGGCCCGGTCCAGATTATCTTCACTCACTGTAGCCTAAACAAACCAAAAGTTTTCGCAACCATGTGTTAAGAGCCTAGTTAGAGGTGAACCACATATCTGGGTGCGAATTGGCAAATAGCTGTTCTGAAATAGAAATTAATTTCTTTTTTATATTTCAGTATTCTTACAGTAAAAATAAGTTACTCAGAAAAATACCAAGTTTATTCAGACTTTAAAAATTATAAGTTATAAATGTAAGATTATAAAAAATTTTATCAAAATGTCCTCAGAGAGAATAAAAATCCTTCGAAGGTTATTTCTTTATAATTAGGTCCACATTATGAGTTCTGCTGAAGGTCATAGGGCTATAGTGTAGCCAGCCTTGGATTTTAAAGCAGAATTATTGATTTCTAAAATTGATATTCTTTTCCCTGTGGAATGTATAGAAGTCTTTTAAAATTGTGTAAAAAATTAGATAAAATTTACATACAGTAAAATATATAGTTCTCAAGTGTTCACTTTATTTTTACATATATGTAACTACTTATATAATTACCACCCCTCAGATTCAGATAGAGAAAATTTTCAGCATCCCGGAATCTTCCCTCATTCCCTATTACAGTCACTTACTTTTCGACTTCTTAAACTACTGTTCTGACCCTTGACACTTTGGATCATATATGCATATTTTTGTACTTCATACAGTATGTAGATTTTTGTGTTCTCTTTCTTTCACTTAACATTGTGTTGTTAAAATGTAATTTATTCATCCTCATTATATGAAAATACCAGAATTTATGTTGTCAATTGCCTTTTGATATTTGGTTTGTTTTTAGTTTTTGCCTATTATAAATCTGCTGTGAACAGTCTTGTAGTATGTATATACGTTCCTTGGTCATACATAAAAGTCCTTCTCTTGAGCTTAAAGTGGATCTTTCTTTTTTTCTCCTTTTTTTTTTGGTAGTTATATTGGAGATCAAGCCTTGTGCCTTCACAGTGAGCTACATACATCCCCAGCATATTTTTATTTTTTATTTTCAGTTTTAAGACAAAACCTTGCTAAATTACCCAGGATGGGCTCCAGCTTGTGGTGATCCTCTTGCTTCAGACTATCAGAGTGATGGGATTACAGGCCTATGTCATTTGGCCCAGCTCAAATCTGTATATAGAGTTAACAAAGCATTTAAAAATGATTTAAACACTATATATTCACAACATTAGAACAGAGTTCCAGGTACTCCTTGTCATTGGCAGCATTTGATCTTGTTAACCTTTTGAAGTTAAGTTTCTTGATATTATATAAATTTCATTTGTTTTTCTTCCATTAAAAGAAATCCAGACCCTTCTTCCTACCTTGGTAACTAACTGTATTCTTATTTCATGTTGATTGTTTAAATCAGGGTTCCCCAATTCCAGGCCACAGGCCTGTTTGGCCCATGGCTTGTCAGGAACTTGGCTGCACAGCAGAAAGTGAGCAGTAGGCAACATGGAAGTTTCATTTGTGTTTACAGTTGCTCCTCCTGATGTTATTGCCTGAGCTCCTCCTATCAGATGCATGGAAGTTTTAGATTCTCATAGGAGCAAACACTCTACTGTGAGCTCTGCATGTAAGGATTCTTGTTTGCACACTTCTTATGAGAATCTAATGGTAGATGGTCTGAGGTAGAGCTTAAGTGGTGATGTTAGTACCTTCTCCCTTCCGTCCCATTTGACTATGGAAAAATAGTTTTCCACATAAAATAGAAATTGGTCTCTGGTGCCAGAAAGTTTGGGAACTGCTGATCTAAACTCATCAAATTTTCATAACTGAAATGAATGAAACTTTGTTATAGTTTACTCGGTGTGTGCTTTTCATTTTATACTGTTGATTTGTGAATTACATAACAAGGAAATGAAGCTAGAATTCACTGTAACTTTTCTGAATTCAATATGACTTTTAAATGAGTTTTCATTTTCTAAATTCCTGTTATTTGAAATTTAAAAATAAAATAAATTTAAAAATTTTCTGTTATTTGAAAAAAAATAATGTTAATTCTATCAACTAAGAAGAGTCCAGGACCCAATAGATTCACCACAGAATTCTACCTGAATTTCAGGGTTTGTCTAGTGCCAGTACTCATCAAACTTTCACAAACTTGAAAGAGAAAGAACACTGCCAAACTTGTTCCTTGAAATCAACATTACCCTAATTCCAAAACTGGATAAAGTTTCGAACAGAAAAGAAAACTGCAGGACGTTTTTTCTAATGAACATAGATGTAAAAACCCTCAACAACTTACTCATGAAAGAAAGAAACAAAATGTAACAAATCATCAAAAAATCATACATTGTGACCAAATGGGCTTCATCCTAGAATTGATGGGATGGTTTCACATTTGCAAATCAACGTATGTAATATATCATTTAAGCAGAAGCAAAACAACACTCACTGTGATTATCTCAATAGATGAAGAATAAAACTTGGACAAAATTCAGCACACAGATATGATAAAAGCCCCGAATGGGCCTGACAGCTCAGGCCTGTAATCTCATCACTCTGCAAGACCGACATAAGAGGATTGCAAATTTGAGCTCAAACCAGGCAATTTAGCAACTTGGTAAGATATCTTCAGTAAAGAGATAGAGGTCATGAAAAAGAATCAAGTAGTAATAGAAATGAAAATTTCAATGAGTCAAGTTAAAACTCAATTGAAAATCTTGACCATAGGGAAGATTAGTTGAAGAATGGATATTAGGTGTTAAAGATAAGTGAATTTCCTAGGACATTGTTAGTAATGATGAAAAACAAGCAACCATCACAAAAGCATTAAAGAGCCCTAGGAAGGCTTTAAAAGAACAAGAATCATTACTCTCAACAAAGACATTAAAGTTGAAGGCTGCTGGTAAAAGCAAAAAATGTACTCTCTGAAATTATTGCAGAAAAAAAATCCCCAAATCTGAGGAATGTGATGGATATCCTGGGTAGGAGAGATTTATAACTCCAAATAGACATTATCTTAAAAGTACTGCTCCATTGCACACTAGAGCACAAATGCCAGAAAGTTGGAACCAAGAAAGAATACTAATAGCTACTAGAGAGAAATGCCAAGTCACTTATAAGCGAAAACCCATGAAAGTAGCAGCAAATTTTTGAATGGCCATAAGGGCTTGGGGTGAAGTTTTTCAAGCCCTCAGGAAAAAAAATTGTAAATTCAGATTATTATATCCTGTAAAGGTATCATTCAAAATCAGAAGAGAAATAAATACATCATAATCAGAATAAGTTAAAGAAATTAATGGTCATTAAGCCAGTACTGCAGAAGGTCCTTAAGAGAACGTTAAAAGATGTGATGAGGACATCCACCACCTTGAGACTAAGGGAAAGAATAAATTTCACTGGTAGAATACATTAAACAGCCAAAAATCAGAAAGGAATTAAAAACAGGAAAAAACCAAAATGCCAATATTAATACACACCTTTTAATAAGGTATATGAATAAGTCTTAACTCTCCAATTAAAAGAAACAGACTGACAAATTGGATCAAAAATATGACACATCTGTATGTTGCCTGCAAGACAGGCACCTCATCTGCAAAGACATACGCAGATTGAAACTGAGAGGATGGAAAGTGATACTATAAGCAGTTGGATCCTGGAAGAGAAAGGAATAGCTACACTTGTATCTGACAAAGTTGACCTAAAAGCAGAACTGTCAGAAAAGGCAAGGTCATACATATCGTAGAGGAAACAATTGACCAATAAGAAGTAACAGTTGTAAATATATACTGAATATTGGTGCACTGAAGTTCCTAAAACAAGCACTACTTGTCATAAAAAATAGTTAGACACTAATTTAATCATAGCGAGAGACTTCAGAAACCCACCCATTTAAAAAAATATACAAGTAAGCTTAACAAAAATATGAACAAATATCAGTGGTAAGCCATACTGTAAAACAAATGTTTTAAATGGATATTTGTAGAGTGTTTCATCCATTACTAACAGAATACACGTGGTTCTCCAGGAGTTCCCAAACTGTTTCCAAAATAGAACACTTTTAAGGTCATGAAGCCAGTCTCAATAAATACAAAACAATTGTTACAATCTCATGCATCCTGTTGGATCACAATGAAATGAAACTACAAATCAACAGCAAAAGAAATGATGGAAGCCACAGAAACATAATGGTGATTGAGTAATACACTCTTGAGCAAATCACCTGATCACAGGAGGAATCAGAGAATAAGTTTAAAAAATCTTAGTATCAAATTATAGTAGGAACCCAACATATCAGAATCTAGGCGACCCAATGAAAGCATCCTAACAGAACTTTATAGCTATGCGTGCCTAAATTAGGAGATCAGAACAATCTCAAATAAATTACCTAATGGGGAATTTTATATGCTTACAAAAGCAGTGATCTAATACCCATACCATTAGAAGGAATGATTAAAGATCAGAGCAGAAGTTAATGAATGTGATACTGATAAAACAATACAAAGGATCTATGAATCAGAGTGTTAGATTTTTGAAAATTAAACAAGATTGGTAAGCCCTTAGCAAAACTTACCAAAAAGAGAGAAGATCCACACTAATAAAATTAGAAACAGAAAGGGAGAAATCGCAACAGACATCACTCACATTCAGAGGATTAGGAGAAACTATTCAGAAAGTTTATATTCTGATAAATTGGAGAATCTAAAAGAAATAAATTATTAGACATACATGACGTACCAAAATTGAACCAGGAGGATATTAAAAATCTGAATAGACTACTAAAAAGCAGTGAAATTGATGCAGTAATAAAAACTGTTCTAAGGCCCAAGACCTGATGGATTCTTTGCTGTATTTTATCGATGTTCAGAGAAGAACTAACACCAGTGCTCTTCCAACTTTCTCACAGAATTGAAAGGGAAGGAGTGCTTCCAGACTCATTGTATGCAGCCAGAATTACCCTGACACCAAAACCAGATTAGGACTCAACAAAACAGGAAAACTATAAGCCAATACCTTTGGTGAACAAAGATGGAAAAAACCTCAATAAGATACTTGTGGTCGGAATTCAGCAACATGTTAAAATGATCATTCACCATGATGAAATTAGTTTTGTCCCAGGGATGGAAGTATGGTTCAATATACATAAATCAATAAATTTAATACACAACATAAATATGGTCAAGGTAAAAAAATCATGATCGGACCATCTCAATAGATACAAAATAAGCCTCTGGGAAAAAAATTTAACATTTCTTTATGATTAGAAACTTTGATGAAAATATGTGTAGTAGGATCCTACCTCAAACTGATAAAAATCATGCATGACAAACCTACGGTCAACATCATACTGAATGGTGGAAAGCCATAAGCATTTTTCTAAAATCAGGAACTAGACAAAGGTGTCTACTATCAATAATCAATGCATAGAATTATATCAAATTAAAAAACTTCCGCATAGCAAAGGACACAATCAACAGAATGAAAACTACAGAATAGGAGAAATTGTATACTCACTACTTTTCAGGTAGAATATGAGTGTCCAACCTTTTAGCTTGTCTGAGCCACAATGAGAAGGAATTGTCTTAGACTGAATGTAAAATAACTTATTTAGTTAAAGTATATAAGTAATCAAACGTCCGTTTTTACATTTTTTATAATATTTAGAAAAAGAAACATAAATGTACAACTAGTTAGTTGGCCTTTTTCATGAAATGAAAGCATCAGTGTCTGGTTTGAGGGAAGTAGTTGCATTCTCAGGTCTCAAAGTGCTCATCAGATATTTTTGTTCCAGTTTGACTCTTTGTGTACTCCATCTTTGAAAGTAGCATTCCCAAATTTATGGTGTTTGCTGCCAAAAATTAATTGTCATTATTCAGTGACATGAAGAAGGTATGATTGTTAAGTGTTATTTGTTTCTGAGAAGAGAGGTATTACAAAAGCCCAGTAAAATGATGTGATCAGATGTCTTTTTAACGTTGATGGTCAGATTGCTTTATGTATTCCATTTGAGAATTAGCAAGTAGAATATTTATTTTGACTGAAAAGGAAGTCACAAACATACTAAAATCCTGTTTTTTCAGAAATACTTTGTCTTCAAGTTTCTGTATCTTTTTGAAAAGCAGGATTCCATTTTTCTTTTTTTGCTATTCACAGGATTGTGTTTAGCCAGCATGTCAAAATGTTTGCCTTAATTTGAGCTTCAAATAATTTATTTCATTTGGAATGCTGCTATGATTTGTGTTGATAAGTTGGTTTTTACTTTGAAGATTCATGTTTAAATCATTTACATATGCAGTCAAATCCACTAAAAATGCTGGAGTCGGTTTTCATTATTAAATTGTGGAAGAAATTTTGCTTTTGATACCATGAAAGACTTGATTTCCCCTTGCAATTCATAAAATCTTTTCAACATTTTGCCTGAACTTAGCTATCTTTTTTTCTGAAACGTAACTGATATTGCCATAGTCAACATCCATACTTTTAAAAAAAATTACTGGAAGTGGCAATGATGCATTACCTTGGCCTTTGAAGACAATTGGCCTGATGCTGTCAATTTTTAAAGCTGTTGCATGTAAGTTTTCTTGATTCACTATGTAATTATGCCTCATCAAATGAGAGTTTCAGGCGACAGTTGCATCCTCTGTGCATATGGTACTGGGGATCGAGTCCTAGATCTTTATACTGATCTATATACCCAGGCCCAACTCCTGTTTCCACTTAATTTTGAGACAAGTTTTCACTAAGTCACGCGCAGGCTTGAATTTTGGATCCTCTTGTCTCAGCCTCCCAGAGTGTTAGGATTACCAGTAGTAGGTAATCCAGCGTTAGGATTCTACCAGTATCTTCTAGTAGAAGTTATGCTATTACCTGCCATCACTGGGACATCATTAATAACTATACCAGATGTATTCATAGGGACAACAATAATCAGTTTAGTGTATTTTTTTACTGCTTCATATAAATCTCAATTTAGTTGTGTCTTTTAATGGCACTAAGAAAGCCATTTCTTCTGTGACCTTATACTAATCATTAATACCTCTGATAAAATGGCAAATTGTGCTGTACCCATAGCATCAGTGCTTTCATCCATTGCCAAAGCGTGACACTGAAAGTTAGTGGCGTTATTCTCTGGATGTCTTTCAGTGGATCCTGCAGTTTCTTCATTTCACCCCAGCTGTCGTCTGGTGAGACAAACTGATTTTAGAAAATCCCTATTTCTCAGGGCATATTGTATGTACCTCACCTAACTGGCATTTATAATAGAGTACATTAGAGTTGTAACTTTTCAAAAGAATTTTTGTTGAGAAGACTTTCCACCATTTTTATTAGTTAATAAGACCTTTAAGTTCTGCCAGTTTTTCTTTATGACATCTGCCTTGATAAGCACAGATTTTGGCAGCATACTCTTGTACATAAAGCCTTATAATCTTTGAAAATTGGCACAAATTTCCCCCAAATTGAGCCGAGTGCCTTACTCAGTTTCAAGAAAAAGTCATCATTTTGCTTTTCATTAAACAGTCTTGCTTTATCTGTGGGTTTTGGGTGCTATTTTGTTTTCAGACATGTGGAAACTATGTTGTAACTACAAAATAATAAGAGATAAGCAACTGTATTTACTTTGCTTATGAAGTTTAATAGGCAAATAGAAAACAAAGTTTAAATCATCAAATAAGAATATGTACACGTCTTCCAAATAATGTTAAACACCTTTTTGAAAAGATAAACTGAAATGTTCTCAACAATCACTGTGTTTTACTCACCACATTGTTACAGTTGTCACAGTGCATGTAATTTATTTCCCTCCCTCCTTTCATCTCCCTCTCTCTTCCTTCTTTCCTCCCTTCCTTGAAGCAAGGTCTTTTTCTGTATTCCAGGCTGGTCCTGAGCTCACTGTGTATCCCAGGCAGGCCTTGGACTCATAACAATCTTCATGTCTCAACCTCTTGAGTGTTGGAATTACAGGCTTGGGCCACCACATATAGCTTATGTGGTGCTAGGAAATCGATCTCAGGGCCTTGTGCTCACTACGCAACTCTTTAACTGCTGTGGCATTCCTCCATTCCTGCATGTAATTTCTCATACTGTCAGTGTAATTGCCTGCTTTTGGAAGATAACATGCTGGATGCCATACATTGCATAAATTCACACCCACCACATGCATACAGACAATAAGAACATACAGTGCCAAGCAGTGCCATGCCTAGTACAGAATACACACTTGAATCCTTTGTCACAGTTCATTTTACACAACCTTGCAACAGTGTCCTTTTACTCTTTATTTTACCAGTAAATTTTAATACTTTTTGCTTCTTCTGATAGAACTGTGTGCAGTCATGATGTGAATAATGGGTAGTATTTTATAATTTGTGGTTGTAACACACTGTGATTATTCCATTCCATTATGTTGTCACCTGCAAAGTTGATGCTCAAGAAATATGCAGTCAACTTAGAAGAAGAAAAAAGAAAGAAAAAAAAATAGCAAAAAAAAATCTCAAAGTTATTAAGAAGGTTTTATGAATTTGTGTTGGGCTATGTTCAAACCGTTTTGGGATGCATGCCATCATCAGGACATGAGTGGGATAAGGATGATCTAGAATATATTTAAAACTTAGCTAATAATTCTGTTAAAAATGGACAAATGAATAGACACTTTTCACAAAATGAGATATAAATTGCTAATAAATGTATGAAAAATGTTCAACCTTTAGCCACTAGAGAAATGCAAATCAAAATAGCTTTCATATTCTGTCTTCCCCCAGTTGGAATGGCAGTCATGAAGAACATAAAACCCAATGAACACTGGTGATTCTGTGGGGGAAAGGAACCTTTCTGCAGTGCTGGGAGGAATTTAAACTAGTACAACCAGTAAGGAAATTAGTATAGTGAATTCTGAAAAAAATCCCAATACTGTAAATTTCTTTTGATTCAGTTTTAGCTCTCCTAGGTGTATTCCCGAAAGAGCTGAACATATCATACTATACTGATACATGCATATCTATGTTAATAACAGTGCAGTTCACCATAGCTAAGCTTTGGAAACAGCTAAGACACTCATCAGTACATAAAGTAAATAAAGAAAATGAGGAATATATGCACTCTAGAATATTAGTGAGTCATAAAGAAGAATGAAATCATGAATGTTTTTTGAAGATAATGTGGAATTTAAGACCATCGTGCTAACTGAATAGGGTAGACTTAGAAAAATAAATATCATATACTTTCTCTTATATGAAAAACCTAAAGTATAAATAAGAAAATAAAAATAAAGGAGCAAATGATGGGACACTAGAAGATTCTTATAGATAGGGAAAGGGGTCAGGGCTGTGGGCAGGATGAGTGGAATTGAAAATGAACAAGATATACTATGTGCATATCCTGTTTCCTCAAAATGAGCATCATAGCTGGATGTGGAATTGCAGGGCTGTAATTCTAGCACTCTGGAGGATGAGACAGGAGGATCACAGGTTTGAGCCTGGGCAAGGTAAAGGTAAGATTTAACAATATTCTGTATCAGAACAACAACAACAAAAAAAAAGCAGTGGGGATGTAGCCAGGTTAGCGCTAGGTACAATCCTTAGTACCACATATACCCCCCCCCCCCAAAAAAAAAAAGCGTTATTGTTCTGTAATGCAAGCACATATTGACAAAACTTTATATAGCACAGAAAGGCCCACAAAGCTGAAGGTGTGGTTCTGGTAGACTGCTTTCCTAGCATGTGTGAGGTCTTGTGTTCAATCCCTAGTACAATGCGGGTAGGAGTCTGGAATGCAGTACAATATCAAATAAATTTTAGCTGGTATTATGTTATTTGTGGCTGAGCTCTTATGAATGGTTAAGGTGAGCTCATTCAAAGTTAAGTTTTTGATAAGTGTAGTAGAAAGTGTGTCCTTTTGTTGTTGTTGTTGATGGATTAGTTGGTCTGTGTTGAAAGTTCATGGGAATTTTGAATAATTCAGCTACTTCTTTAAGTGAGAGAAATCTGGCCATTTCAGGAATGGTCTGCTAGCTTTCCACTAGTGTGAAAGAAATGAGATAATTAATTTATAAGGAGAAAAAGATTTATTTTTGGCTTACGATTTCAGGTGTTTCAGTCCATGGTAACTTGGACTCATTTGTCTTGGTCTGTGGTAAGGCAGAATGTCACAGGAGTATGTGGTGAAGGAGTGGTCCAGAACACACAGGCAGATAGGAGGAAGGGGAATGGGACCCATATTTCATTCAGGGTCATGCCTTCATCCAACTAGTCTCTCCATCCTTTTGTTTTCACTACCTCCCAATACTTCCCCATTTGGGAACCAAGCCTCTACACTATCTTTTGAAAGACAGTATGCACTAAACTATAACAGGTGGGAACCACAGAGACTTTTCTGAAATATATATGGCAGTGTTGCACTTTATTTGTATCTTAACATGGAGAATGTGAGTATGGAAATATTTTAAACCTTATCATAGAATCATATGGTAGAATTTCTCAGAATCATTTTTAAATAAACTATCTGTTTTGTTTTCCCCCCATATTTTATTAGTATGTATTTGTCTTTCTCTTTTGTGGGGGGATTTCGTTTCAGTTTTGGTACTAGGGATTGAACCCAGGTCCTTGGATGTGCCAGGCAAGCACTCTGTCACTGATCTACATCCTCAGCCCTATTATTATGTATTTATAATACACAATGGTTACATTAAACTTGAAATTTTTGTGCACATGCATATCTCATCAGCTTCACATTCTTCCTCCCTTCCCGCCTTTTGCCCTACTACCCTCTCCCTTCTCTCCTTTGATTTAAAACATCTTACTTATTTGACTGATGACTTACATTCTTGGTTTCTCATATTAGCAAGAACATGTGATATTTAATCTTCTAAGCCTGTTTCATTTTACTAAGCGTAATGATTTCAAGTTGTGTTCATTTACCTACAAATGACTCAAATCTATCTGTCCTTGTGGCAGAGTAGTACTCCATTTTGTGTACATTTTCTACATTTTCTTTATCCAGTGCTATACTGATGGATGTTTCAGCATCTTTCTACTATAAACATTTGTATGCATGTATCTCTGCTATGTACTTTTAACTCTTGGAAACATACCCAGAAGAGGAATTGCTGAGTCAAACGGTGTATCTATTTTCATTTTTTGGAGGAATCTCCATATTGCATTCTGTAATAGTTGTGCCAGCTACAGCAGTGTAACTGGCTTTCTTTCTTCTTTGCCAGCCTCTATTGCTTTTTGAGTTCTTGATAAAAGCCATTGTCACTGTGGCGAGATGGTATCTCAGTGTTGTTTTGACTTCCATTTCCCTAATGGTAAGAATGTTAATCATTTTTTCATATATTTCCTGACCCTTTATATTCTTTCTTAGACCTGTTTATTCATTTTAGTTGCTACATTAGTCTTTTATTTTGAGAAGTCTATTTTTCTTCAGTTCTTTTTGTTCCAGTTATTAGCCCCCTGTTCAGCATATAGGTGGTAATGTCTTCTTCTCATTCTGTGCTCCCTTCACTCTCCTGGGTGTTTCTTTTCTGTGTAGAAGTATTTCAATTTGAAACGATCCCAGTTGTTATTTCTTTTGCATCGCATTTTCTACTGAGTAAGTCTTTTTGCCCGTGCTTACATCTTAAGGAGTTTTACCTCTAAAGTTCTGTAGAAGGTTCAGTGTTTCCATTTTAATATCAAGAACTTTGATCTATTTTGATTTGAATTTAATACATGGTGGTAGTGTGGGTCTAGATTCATATGCATGTGGATAGCCTGTTTTCCCAGCACCATTTATTGAAGAGACTATTCTTTCTCCTGTATATGTTTTTGCCAAAGATCAGATAGCTGAGGTTACCTGAGTTACTTGCATCCTCAGTTCTATTTCGTAGGTCACCCTGCATGTTTTTGTGCCAGTATCATACATTTTTTATTTATTTTTATTTTTTCTCCATTTTATTGATATGTATAAGCACAACTTTTAAGGTTTACAATGAAGTTGAGCATTTTGTGCACCTACGTATCTTGTCATGGTGACAAGGACTTTCCCACCCTCCTTTTGTCCCTCCCCCTACCCACCCCTTCTTCCTTCCCTGCCCTACCCCCATTTTACTTTGTTTTTCATTTTAAGTTCCGTAAGATAGTTGTGATCTGGGTTTCTCATATCAGAGAGACCATCATACAGTTTTTATAACTGTTGCTTTGTACTGTAACTCCACGTCTGTAATCTTGATGCCATCCTTATTTGTCTTGTTTTACAGGATTGCTCTGGCTATTCTGGTTCTCTTGGTTCCATGTGAATTTTAGGATTGTTTTTTCTAGTTGTGTGAAAAATGTTGCTGGTATTTCGATAGGAGTTGCATTGAATCTGTTTATCAGTTTTGGTAGTATGACCATTTTGATAATATTAGTTTTGCCTATTCAGGAGCAGGAGATGTCTTTCCATTTTCTAATGTCCTTTTTATTTTCCATTGTAACACAGTTTTCGTTGTAGAGGTCCTTATTCTAGGTATTTGATTTTTTGGGGAGATGTTGAGAATGGGATTGTTCTTCTCAGTGAGTTCTCTGTTAGTGTAGAGAAATGCTATTGATTTTTTGGTATAATTTTTGTATTTTCCAACTTGGCTGAATTTGTTAATTAGTTACGAGAGTCTTCTGGTAGGGTTTTAGGGGTGTCCTTTGTAGTGAATCGTGTCATCTGTGAATAACTTCTTCCTTTACTGTATGTATTCTGTTTATTTCATTCCCTTGCGTGAATGCTGTGGTTTTGGACCTGCGTCCTGTATTGAATAGGAATGGTGAGAGTGATCAGCTTTGTCATATTCCTGATTTAAGAGGAAATGCCTTCAATTTTTCCACATTTCATGTAATATTAACAGTAGGTTTGGCACAAATGGCTTCTATCAGTTTGAGGTAGATTTCTTCTGTATCTACTTTCATGAGAGTTCTTAAAATTATGAATGGATGTTGGATTTTGTTAAAGGCTTTTTATCTATTGAGATAGTTGTAAGATTTTTGTCATTTATATGGTATATAACATCAGTTGATTTACATATGATAAATCATCCTTGCATTCTTGGCATGAAGCTAACTTGATCATGGTGTATGGTCTTTTTAATGATTTGTTCAATTGTGTTCACTAGTATCTTGTTGAGAATATTTGCATCTGCATTCATTAAGAAAATTTACGTATAGTTTTCTTTCCTTGGTAAGTCTTTGTCGGGTTTTGGTATCAGCCTAATGTTAGCTTCCAGAATAGAGTTTTCTTCTCTTGAATTCTAAGTGTTCCTTCTCTTTCAATTTCATGGAAGAGTTTGAGAAATATTCGTGATAGTTCTCTCTGAAGTACTGATAAAATTCTGCAGTAAATCCATCCAATGCAGGATTTTTCTTTGTTGTTAGAAATAGTAGCCTCAATTTCCGTACTTTTTAAGGGGCTATTTAGAGTCTTGGTTCATTTTTTTGTATCTCCTACGTATCTAGGAATTTATCCATTTTCTCCAGATTCTCAATTTGTTGAAGCATAAGTTTTCAAAATAGTACCTTATAATCATCTGAATTTCATGCATTTTACGCTGTGATTTCACTTTTACTATTTTATTTGTTTGAATTGATGTGGGCTTTTTTCTCTCCTTTGTTGTGTAGTTTGGCTAGAGATTTATCAGTCTTCTTTCAGAGAACCAACTCTGATTTGTTCATCTTTTATATTGTTTTTTTTCAATTTTATTAATTTCTGTTCTGATCTTTATAATATTCTACTACTTCTGGGTTTGGATTGTTCTTGTTTATCTAGAATCTTGAGGTTTATCAATAAATTATTTATTTGGAATTGCTCTTTTTTAATGTCTGCATTTGTAAGTATGAATTTTCCTCCGAGCACAACTTCCGTTGTGTCCCATAGATTCTGATATGATGTATTTCCATTGTCATTTGATTTTAAGAAGTTTTTAATTTCTTCCCTGGTTTCTTATGTGACTATTTCCATGTATTTATTTGTATAATTTATTGTTTCTTTTGCTGTTTATTTTCCACTTCTATTCCACTGTAATCTGAACATATCCAAGGAATTATTTCAATATCTCTGTATTTATTTACCCATGCCTTCTGGCCTTATGATACGGTTGAGTTTGGAAAAAGTCCATGTGCTGCTGAAAAGAGAGTATATTCTGTTGATGTTGGGTGGAACACAAATATATAGCAAATATATCCCTTTGTCATTATGATGCTTCAAGGTTGATATTTTTGTTATACACTATTAGATCATTTTCCTGTTTTTATTTTTTTTTTATCTGAGATACTTTGTGCTATTAGTTTCCCTATCTCTGTCTAAGAATCCTTTAGGTATTTTCTGCAGTGCTAGTCTAGTGGTCATAAATTTCTTTAGGTTTTCTTTTTCATGGAAGGTTTTAACTTCTGCATTTGTTTTGAAAGATAATTTTACATAATATAAGTCTTGGTTAGTACTTATATTCTTTTAGCATTTGAATTAGTTTTTTGCATGACCTCCTGGCCTTTAAGATTTGTGTTGAGAAATCTACAATTATTCTGATAGGTTTGTCTTTGTAGGTTGCTTATTGTTTTTCTTGCAGCTTTCAGTATTCTCTCTTTATGTTAAGTGTTTAGGTTTTTGATTGTAATGTGTCATATAAAGGCTCTTTTGTGGTCAATGTTCTTTGGTGTTTCTTATGCCTGAAATAGCTCAGTGGTGATTTCTTTTTCTAGATTTGGGAAGTTTTCTGCTATTGTTTTGTTTTATATATTCCTCATACCTTTTGCGCTGTCCTCCATTTTCTCTTTCAGTCTCATAGTTCTGAGATTGTTTCTTTAAGTCCTCCATCAGCTAATGTATCCATTCTCTTGTCTTTCTGTGTTTTTTGGTCCAATTTGTTGAACTTAACTTCAAGATCTGATAATATATCCTCAAAATGCCTGAGTCAATTTCCTATGTCTCATACGAATTTTTGAAGCCCTGCAATTCAGTCTTTTTAATTCTGTACTTAAATGTTTCATCATTTCCTACATTGTATTGTTTATCCTTTTATTTGTATCTTCTATAAAATCTTAAGCTTTTTATCTACTAAAGTCTCTTTTAAGTAACTGAAAATCCCCCCCCCCCCCTTTTTTTTGACAAGGTCTCACTCTTCAGTCCTGGCTGGTCCTCAACTTGTATGTATCCCAGACTTATCTTGGACTCATGGCAATCCTCCTGCTTCAGTCTTCTGAGTGCTGGGGTTACAAGCATGTGCCACCATGCCAAGCTTTATGTGGTGCCGGGGAATCAAACTCAGGGCCTTGCGCTTGCAAGGCAAGCACTTTAACTGCTGTGTCATTCCTCCAGCCCCTTGCATTTTTTAAACCATATCTTATTTCAGGTGATTGGCTACTAGTGCCACATGTTTTAAACTTCTTTTCTTTTTGGTGTTTTTCTGCTTCAGACTGCATGATTTCAGCTTCTGGGGAGGCAGACATCTTTTGCAGGTGATTTACTGCTTTGTTTTCCTGTGGTTCTATTGCTGTGGCTTATAGATCATGTAGTGTCAATGAGTTCTGTCTCTCCTATGATAGAGATTTCTTCTGTTAGATTATCTCTGTCTTTGGAATTTCCTACAGTTTGTTTTCATTTTAATATTCATGCCTGTTTTTAGCTTATTCAGCTGTTAATTTCAGTGATCCTCTCAATTACTAACCTGCTGCTTACCTAATTTCCTCCACTTTTTAGTGTAAGAGAAATAGTTTAGAATATTGTATGTGGTCTAAGGACAATCTAATTACTGACATATATTGGAAATTAAGATCAGTGTCTATGCCACCATCCACAGCATGAATATCTACTATAATATTACAATCTCTAAGACTAAACAAGTTATTAGCAGAACCTAATGACCAGTTGAATAATACAGTTATTCTACTCCTAACATTAGAAGGCCCAGTCTACACCATCAGTGTATCTATCTGAATAAACCCATGTAGACTTATCAAAACATTCCTCTTCTGTCAGTACTGTATCACTGTCAATAATAAAATAGTCCCCTGTATTGCTTACCAGGGTAAACAAAATCATTAGATATTATTAACCATTAATAGACTCCAACTGCTATGCAGTCTTTACAGGATAGATTTTCATATTAGTGGTTAAATGTAATACATACTGGCTGTTGACATATCATAACAAGTTATCAGCTCATACATCCATTTTACACTTAATATTGGGAATGTGATGTGTACTACTAACAGAGTGTCTTACAATAGTCTAATGACTTATTAGAAGAGTTCATTAAAGATGACACTAAATTATTGTTGATAATACAGACAATATCTATGTTAATGATCCAACTAAACAGTATAAAATTATTGATTATCAGTATGTCATGTGTTATGGCTATGAGTTATTAATGCTTAACAGTACTGTTAATAACAATGATGGGGATAGGGAGAGAGTAGAATGAGACTGAAGGTTAGCTTTGGAAACATGATAGGAAATAGAAGAACATATATCTAGGATAGAGTAAAACAAGACAGAACTAAAACCCTAGATCAGAAGCATGTAGACATACTTGAGCCATTGAGACAAAAGTAAGAAACGAGAGTTATGAGTGAAATAGGGAGAATATGTCTTCAGAAAAGGACATAAGGAACAGATTGAGAGAGAACAGAACGCAAAAACTAACAACTAGCAGAAACAGAAAGAAAAGGAGAAAACAAACTGTAAGTCAATACCAGGGAAAATACAAGTTTTGTATGCCTACAAAGAGCCAGCCATGAAGTGAGACCCAAGTCCAAAATTTTTTTTTTCCTCTGTTATTTGAATGGGACGTCTCTATATACAAGATCTTTGATCTTGCCAACTAAGGGGGAGGGTGCGACCAGTTCCCTCGCTTCCTGTATCTCAGTTTGCAAAGGTGTACCACTCCAAAGTGTTTCTCATATCGCCTGTGCTATGGGCCTGGGAGTGGATGAGAACTCTGCTTTCTAAGACCTTGGGTTCAGATCTTTCAGGAGGACTATAAACTAATGTTTTTTCTCTGTTACTTATACTTTTCCTTGAATTCCCTGGAATGTGACTTGTGGATAGATATTTTTCCTTGGAGAGCTCAGACTGTATTTCCAAATTGCCTTCCTGGGCCTGCCTAGATGGCTGGCTTGCTGTGACTCCTGCGCTGTGCTTTCAGTTCTCAGTCCTTAAGCTTGGAGGCCTTGCAGCCCCACTCCACCCCCAATCCCACAACTAAATAGGCCATGGCACTCTGTGGCTGAAGTTCCTTTTTGTCTGTCATGTATAGCCACAAGATTGTCTGGTACCTTTTATGTTGCCATCCCGGCCGAAATTCTCCCTGGCACTTACTGCTTGCAATTCCAAGGCTGGTTAGCCATGATGACCACAGGCTGCCTCGCATGGCTCAAGGCCCTTTCCTTATCTGGGAAGTCATGCTCTCCTGGTTGCTCTTGTGGTTTTCTGCTGTCCTCTGGCCAACTTCAGATCCAGTTGGTTCTCAGTTTTGCTAAGCTAAAGGTATAAAGAAATTTCCTTTACTGAATTTCAGTCTTCTAAGTTCATGTGGAGCCACTGATGAAGCAATCCTATATGGTCATCATCCTGACTTGGCCCTCAACTGTTCATTTTATAATTCACTATAAAATAGGTTTATTCTCAAGTGTGACAGGAGCAATGAAGTTGTCATTCTGTTTGAGAAATATAATTCTAAATTACAAACATTATAAACAAGTTTGACTCAAAATGAATTACTTTATGATATATTCCTGCTCCTGCTCACTTAATATTTTCAATTATATTTATTCTAGATTATAGTTATTTTCTTACTATGAAATATATTCCAGACAGAGACTCGTGTCATATACCTTCTCTTTACTCTCTGTAGGCATAATTGGAAGGCATATTTAGGGCTGTTATTTGGGGTTTGATAGGTTTTATTGGTACTGCATTGGACCTGCCGTGTTGTTTGAATTCTGTTATGTAATTTGAATCTGCTTTATTTTATCCCATCTGTTACTGTTAGAGTTTTTTTTCATGAGTTGTTCAAATAATTCTTCTAATTTCTATATGTTATTTTTTCTTCCTCTAAACTCTTTTATTTTTCATAGTTGTCCTTAAGTGATCTTTCTTAAACACCAGTTTTTTCGTGGTGTCTTTAGGTGGCTCCTATTTCCTGCTTATATTTGATTTTCCCTTTCTTGTTTTAGCTTTCTAGAAAGCTCCTGCTGAGCTTTCAAGATCCCATATGAATATCTCCTCTTTGTATCTTTTCTCAACCTCCATGGACATAGTGAACCCTCTCTGGTGCTCTAAAATTTTGAACATACTTTAAAAATGAATGTTAAAATATCTTTTACCTTGTTTGTGTTTTAGGTATTATGTTATGAATAACCTTATTAATATTAACTTCTCAAACTTGGAGACCAAAACTTATTTCTTAATTTCTTTCTGCAGCATAGTGTTTTGTCACAGTTGTACCTGTTGATGACAATAGTAGCTCTGTTAAAGAATATATGTACCTGTGTGTGTATACAAGATTTCATCCACCATGGAACTTTTTGTTTTGTTTTGCTTTGAGACAGGGTCATGCTCTGTAGTCCAGGCTAGTGCTAAACTCATTGGGTAGCCCCATCTGGCTTTGAGCTCAAGTCCTCTTGCTTTAGCCTCCTGAGTGTTGGCATTACAGGCATGCACTTTCGTGCCTAATACATATGTTGCTGGGGAATTGAGCCAAAGGCTTCACACTTGCTAGGCAATCACTCTTAACTGCTGAGCGATGTCCTCAGCCCTTACCATAGGACATTTAAAAAAAATACTTCTCATTAAATTTTATGTGATCTGCAGTGTAATTTTATGCATATAAACCATCTTACAATTTAGGAATTGCATAAGTAGTATACTTGCTTTATTTATATAAATATAAACTTTAAAATGCAATAAGATAGTAAGATAATACAGCTTTTTCTGTTATTACCGGGAAGATACAAGATATGAAAGCCAAGAAATTTATATCAGAGTGACACCTAGTGGTAATTGCATTGACCTGTTAATGTTTTTAGGATGTTGAGTATTACTGCGGTTTCATTTTATTACCAAAACCTCTGAGTTTTATTTTCTTATATTGAATAAACTTAAAGAATTAGTTTAGAGCACTGATCTTTCTGTAAAATACTTTCTAATATAACATGGTGTAATTTCCTCAAGGTTAGAGATTGTATTTTTTTGTCTCTGAGATCTAGCATTGGATTTAGCCAAATGTTGGTTCCTTTTTTCTTTTTGATGCAAACAGGTATTGTTCAGTAGAATTTATTCATTCTCAGTGTGGTGAACAAACTTGTTCAGTGTGATAACAGACTTTTGCTGGGCCTGTTTACCATAAACTGAGTTTCTTTTCTGGAAATATGGCTGAAAAGTAGATGTTATTTTTGGACTATTTTTTTTAAAATCTGTTTTAAATCTTTCTTAAAAATACTTTTATTATATTGGATATTGTTTTAGTTTAAAAGTTCAGAATGGAGATGGAAAGATTTTAGCAGATGCATTTTCAGTCTGAAAAAGCAACTCATTTTGTTCCAAACCAGTTTTTGTTCAGAATTTATAAACTTAATTTCTTCTCTTTACTGTGATTCATATTAGCTACGTAATCTTTGGCAAATTGTGAACATGAGAGTTCAGGAAATGAAATACTATTTATTAGTATAGTCATTACTACTGTGGTTCTTCTTTTAAAAGAAACTTCAAGAAAAAACTTCTAAGACTCAGTTGCAAGAAGACAAACACCCCAGAGAGGAAACAGGCAGCAGAACCAAGCAGATACTTTATCACGGAAACTGTGAACAGAATTATCACGTCACTCTCTCCGTTTTCAAGTTCATAGTTTAGACTTTCTTTTCTTGCTGTGTTAGCAGCCTCTGCTAGTAGTTTTTGCCTTTTCTGTTTCCCCTTCAGTTCTTTTCTCTACTGTCAGATTCTTTTCTTGCTTATAATCTGTAATGCCTTCATTGTACTGCTGGAAATGCATGGTTAATTCTGGCACTTAGGAAAGAAGCCTCTTCATGTATGTTAGTTACTTTGTTCACTCTTTTTTTCTCTTGAATACTGATATAGGAAGTACCTGTCTGTGCTTAAAAACTTTGTTGGCGACACCATCCTCGCTCCAGTGTTTTTTGTAGCAAATTTATGAAATGAGCAAAATAATTACATTTTATATTTACTGCTAGTAATCCAGTAATTTTTTTTTTTTTTTTTGAGAAAGGATCTTGCTTTGTGGTCCAGGCTGGTCCTGAACTTACTTTGTGGCTCAGAATAATTCTACCTTTAACTGTAGCTAACATTTTGCTTCATTTGTTTCCTGTATATTTTATATTTATGACATAAATGTTTTGTAAAATCAAGATTAGACTATAATTGATGCTTTATAATTTATTTCACTTGTAATATTACATCATCATTTTATATGTTTAAAATTCTCTTCACTTACAGTTTTTTTTAAAAAAACTTATACCATCATTTTTTTGGAATATTTTATTTTACTGGGTATTTTGATTTTCTGTTTATTTCTGATGATCTGATGAACCTTCTTGTGCCTTAGTGATTATATTCTTAAAATAGGTGTCTTTCTTTAATATTAATGCAAATATATAAAGATGTAAGTGTTGGCCAGAGCACACTTCATATTTGTAAAGTTCTAGATTTGTTCTGCCAGGTTACTTTTCAGAGGGGTCTTGTTGATTTGTGTTGCCACCAACACTATATAAATCTATACCCTTGTCCAAAATTTGTGACATTAAAAATGAATCCTAGAATCCTAAGAATAAGAGCTAAAACTATAAGACCCTTAGAAAAAATATATGGAAAGAGATTTATAAATTTAAGTACGACAGTATTTTTCAAATAACTGTAAAAGCACAATAGCAAAAGAAAAAGTACATGAATTGATGAATTAGCTGTGTGTGTGTGTGTGTGTGTGTGTGTGTGTGTGTGTGTGTGTGTGTAGGGTCCTACTGTTTTACCAAAGCTAGCCTCAGACTCCTCCTGGGTTTAAGTGGTGCTCTTGCCTTTGCCCTCTGAGGAGCTGGAACTACAGATGTGTGTTTGTATGTTCTGCTGAATCATTTTTAAAAAAAAATTAAAACTAGTGTGCATCAAAGGACTTTATTAACCACTGCAAAGGCAACCTACAGAGTGGTAGAAAGAATTTGCAGTCATTTATCTGGGCAGGTATTAACATCCAGAATATATAGAACTCCCACAACTGAACAACAAAAACAAATGCACAAAGAACTTTGACAGATTCTTTTCTAAACAAATATAGAGATGCCTAATAAAAATATAAAAAATGCTCAGCATCATGAATCCTTAGGGAAAGGGAAATCAAAATTACAGTAAGGTACTTCTTCACTCTCATTCATTAGATTGGCTATAAAAAGCACAACAAAACAACACCAACAACACCACACCCAGAAAACAACAAATGTTGCCCAGACATGGAAAAACTGTATCTACTTGTGGCTTCTTGATAAGAATATAAAATGGTATGGTTACTATAGGAAAATTTTTGATTATTCCTCAAAAAACCCCCTAAAAATTATAACATGGTCCTTCAGCTCCACTTCTGAGTATCCCCAAAGAATTGGAAGCAGGAACTGAAAAAGACCGTGGTGTGTACAGTATTATTCACAGTAACCCGAAAGTAGAAACAACCCAGTGTTTCATCAGGGGATGAATGGAAGAATATGGTTGTTATACAGCAGAACCTCATTCAGAGGAATATGGTTCTGATATGTGCTATTACACCGAACCCTGATATTGCACTAAGTGAAATATGTCAGAAAATGAAAGGGCAAATATTTTATTATATCACATACACGGGGTACCTGTAATAGTCAAATTTCCCTTAGCACAGTAGGGATTATCAGGGACTTCAGAGGAGATAATATTTTTTTGGGAGAGTTTTTTAAATTTAGAGTGATGAAAATGTTTTGTTCTGGAAATAGGTAGTGGTGATAGTTGCACATTACAAATTACTTTAATGACCTGAAGTTTACACTTAACATTATGAAAATGGTGCATTTTATGGTTTGTATACTTCACACAGTAAAAAAGCTTTGCTTGTTCGACTGGAAATAAATATTAACTTTTTTTCTTAATAGAAGTATAGTATTTCATAATTGCACATAAAATTCTGTGTTTCTGCTATGACGTTTAAAAATTCACTTATGGAAGGGGAGGAAAAAATTCACTTAATTACAGCTTTTATATGTGCATTACATTATACTTTAATGTTACCTGTTTTGCACATATATTTCCCACTCTAACGTTGAGATTTTCCTGTTTTACATATAAGTCCCCCAATTTGTTGATTATATTTTCCTTTCTTGTGCTTTGTAAAAGGAAGTTTAAATTTTAACACTCTACATGTAGCTTTTCCTCCATAGTTTTTTCCTTTATATTTTTGATAAAAAACCCTTTCCTTTTCATTTTTGATGACACCCCTTTTTGGCCTGGGCATGGTAGTGCTCACTGGTAATCTCAACACTGTGGGCGGATGAAGCAGGTATACTGTCAAATTCAAACCCATCCACAGCAATTTATGAAGACTGTATCTAAATAAATAAATAACCAAACTGCCCTGGGCATGGTGGCACACACAAATAATACCAGCACTCTGGTGGAAGTCTGAGACACTAGGGTCACCAGCTTGAACCAGCCTGGACAACTTAGTGGGACCGTGTCTCACAAAAAAAAAAAAAAAAAAAGAAAGAAAGAAAGAAAAGAAATTGGGCTGGGGATGCACATCAGTGTAATGGCCCTAGATTCAATTCTTGAGAGAGAGAGAGAGAGAGAGAGAGAGAGAGAGAGAGAGAGAGAGAGAGAATGACAGAGACAGACAAATTAAGCAAGTCCTTCAGCCCTTCCCATTCTGGGAAACCATTTCCAGTTATATTCTCTAACGTGTTGAAATTGGTACCCTCCCGCCCCCAAGGTGCATCATTAGCACAGACATGAGATTTTAGGGCTGAACATGCCCTTAGAGACTGTTTTGTCTAGCTGCATTATTTTAAATTTATGAAAAATGAAATATCAAGAAGTCTTCCCTAGCTGCTGCCTCACAAATCTTAGCAGAGCCTAGAACAGCTAGCTTGTTGTACTATCTTTTGACTGTTGGCTCAGTATGCTTTCTATGAACCTGAAAATAATTGTATTCTATCAATGAATAATTTTCTGAAGAACTCAGTAAAAGGTTTTGTTTGGAATTTACAGTATTGGAAGCAAAGAGATAAATAGAAAATAAAGTTAATGAACATTAATTAGTTTTTTGTCATTATACTCATAAATGACTGCAACTTTTGTTTCTTGAAAAATTATTTTAATGGCTTTCCTTTGTATTAATTGCAGTTTATGTATTTCTTTTAACATTAAAGATAATAAATTTTTAAAAAGAAGCACTTCTGCTTGTTTAATCTTACAGACCCAAGTGAAAGATAGACTTTCGTATGAGAGTGTTTCTGTGTTTTGAGCATTCTTTGAAAATCTCAAATCCTACAGGACTCAGTGACATACTCCAAATAACTTTACACAAAATGTGCAGACCTTCCTGGAATTATTTTGTGTTAGACATCCCTCCCCAAATAGTGACATATACAATAGTGACTTTAAAAATAATGGTTATGTGAATGATTTTTAATATAATTTTGTATCTTTGAGCAGGAAGATTTGTAGGGATTGCATCTTTGAGTTTGTGAGGTCAGAATGGTACTGAGGGAAAAGCAATGGAGAATAGTCTGGAAATGTTTGGTATTAAATCACTTCTTATTCTTGAGCAAATAATGTTTCAGAATGGTTTTAAATACCTTCTAAAGTGGGTCTTTTCCAGTCTTGGGTGTGTAACATACTTCAAAATCTCGATCTCATTTTCCTCAGGGAAATAGTGTTCATAGTTTAAATAAAAAGTATTGTAGGGGAGAATGGCTTATAAAATTTGAAATAAGAAAACTATGGAAGCAGCTAATTATTTCTAACATTGGAAAAATGTTAACAGAACAAAAGGAGAAAATTTTGCTTTTGAGAATTATTCATGAAAAAAATGAAGTTAGATTGTGCATGTTGTTTCTTCTAGGTGACTGATTTGATTTGCTCAGTGTCTTGTGTGTGTATGTGCATGTATGTGCACGTGAGTGTGCAGGTTTGTGTGTGTGTGTGTGTGTGTGTGTGTGTGTGTGTGTGTGTGTGCGTGTGTGTGTGTTTACTGAGCTGCATCTTCAGCCTAAATTGTATGCAGCTTTATTATGTTGTCCTCAAGATTGAATTTTTAGGGCCTTGCACATGATTCCTTAATTGTGACAGCTCTGAAATGGTCTAGAGCTATAAAAAATTGTAATAATTCCACAAAGACCATTGTGCTCATAGCAAAATCTGAAATACATATATAATGATAAGTAGGATAAATTATTAATGAAAAATGTAACAGTTTCATTTATGTTAATATTCTTATATGTAAACACCTGGATATGAAACAGCATATATGAAACAACCAGAAGCATTGGCCTGTGATACCCGAGAAAGAGGAAACTGCAAGGTGAGCCCTGTAGGAAGAAGTTTTTTTGCCCAGAAGTTTCTGTACAGAGTTACCATAAAAGGAAAGTTAAAGCAGAGCCTGGTAGTTTTGTTGGATGAAGTAAAGAGCTAGAGAATCTGTGGAGTAGAGATAACTGGAATGTACAGAGAAAGTACTAGAGGAAGATGTTTGCTAAATAGAGAAAAATTCTGGAAATCTGAATAGTGCTTCTTGAAATCTTTGGCTGAATAGTATTCTGTGCATAATTGGATAAACTGAGCAATTCCTTGAGTGCTTAGTTCAGGTTGGGTAGACCATTAAATTCCTTCCTACCAGAGGAAAAAAACTGTTGAATCTCCATGATAATTAATAGAGACCCCAGAAGGAATTTTTCATATTAATAATTGAAAGTGAGAGATATAAAATATTTATTGCTTAAATAAATATTTAATCTATTAAATATTTTATTGATTTATATATTAATAAAAATAAGATTTTTATTGAAAGGTAATTTTCCAAAACAGAACCAGTAGTGGAAAAAATGGCATTGTTTTACATTTTTAAGAACTACAATATTTGTAAACAGATTTTACAGAATTTGTCGTGGTTTGGATCTGGAATGCCCACCAGAAGCCTCCTGTATCTGGAAGGCAGTTGCATTTTGGGGGTGCTGTAATCATCAGAAGATTAACCCACTGTTGATCCCATGTGCCCAGAGGAGAGAGACTGGTGTGGGGGTGGGCAGTGGAGGCATAGCCTGAAGGGTATGCTCTTGTCTTCCATTCCTCCCCTTCTCCCTGCTTACTGTTGCCATGTCATGAACAGCTTTCCTCTGGTGAGGCCTACCCTCATACCCCCTTGCCATTGCTAGCTGACTGTGTATGGACTGAGACCTCTGAGCTTTATGAGCCTCTGTTAAGTTATAGGTGTTGGACATTGTGTCCCCAAGATGAGAAAGTGACTAAGATACTGGCTGTATAGAAAACAGTTTGATTCTATGTGTAGTTAGTCATTTGTTCAAGTAAAATTTGTTTTAAAAATACCACATCTTTTTCTATCCTTGACGTGATCAATATACCATAGTGTTCAATGCTTCCCCCGTCATTACACACTCTCTTACATACATGAAGATCTAATAAGAGCAATAACTTTTGTTACCTCATGAGACACATGCTTAAATGAAGGTGGCTTTAGTCGTTAATGAAGGTGTTAGGTGGTAAAGGTTCTAATACCATGGATACTCACTCATAGTAGCACCTCAGTTTTTGTCATAAGACACTTACTAGAGTAATCAGTGCTATCCTACCTTCTAACAGAAATACAATGCCCTCTAAAAGGCACAGGGGAAATAGTACCAGAAGTAAGGTATATCCTTCCAGGTAGTCTGGCACACTGCCTTAATGGAGCTTTAGAAGGATCTTGCTTCAGTACTTGGGAATAATTAACAGTAGATGTAATACTCCTCGCGTGGGACTGACTTACCTTTTTTATTTTTCAAAACATGTTCACTTCTTTATCCTATTTTTCCCTTACTGTTTACTTATTTTCTAATTAGTGAATATTATACAGAACCATGGGTTTCATTTTGACACATTCATGTGTGCACACAACTTACCTTGATCAAGTTCCACCCTCTCTTTATCTCCTTTGCCTTTCTTCCCACCCTCCTTTTCTTTTTATTTATTTATTTTTTATTCTTTTGGTGGTACTAGAAATTTAACACAAAGTTTTCACAGTGAGCTAAATCTTCTACCAATTTTAAAGAAAGTTTTTAACTTTTGAGGCAGAGTCTTGCTGAGTTACCTGGTCAGAGCTCCAGCACAGTTCCGCTTCACCATCCAGTGTCCTGGGATTATAAACCTGTGCCACTGGACTCAGTTCCTCCTCCTTATTCTTTTCTCTAATAGTCTTCTTTCTACTTTTAAGTCATCTTCCTTTCTTTTTCCTTTTTTTTTCTTTTTTCTTTTTAGGATTCCAAATATGAGATAAAATATGCAGTATTTATATTTCTGAATCTGCTGTATTTCTCTGCCATGATGGTCTCTAGTTCCATTCATTTTCCTCTTCATGAACCCATTTATTTATTTATTTATTTATTTAGAGATAGGGTTTCACTCTGTAGCCCAGGCTGGCCTTGGACTCACAGCGATCCTCCTGCCTCAGCTTCCTGAGTGAGTGCTGGGATTATAGGCATGCGCTATCATGCCCAGCTTCCGTGGTGCTGTGGAATGAAACTTGATGACTTAGCATTTGACTTAGCACTTGCTAGACAAGTGCTTTAACTGCTGAGCAGCCGTTCCTCCAGCCCCCATTTTTATTTATTGCTTAATAGTACTGTGTTGTGGATGTATCTTAATACATTTCTTTATCCCTTCATTTATTGACGGTGCCTAGGCTGTTCCCAGTCTCATTGTGTTACAATAAATGTGGTAATGTAGGTATTTTTATAATGTAGGTATTTCTCTTTGTATTCTCTTAGATACACACCAAGGAATTAGATAGTGGGATCAAATGGCACCTGTATTTTTGGTTTTCTGAGGATCCTTTATACTGATATATGTAGTGGCTGTACTAACTTACATTCCCCCCAGGACCCCTTTAACTACTCTCCAACACTATTTGTATTCTCGATGATACCTGTTGTGACTAGAGTAAGGTGGAATTTCATGTAGTTTTGATTTGCATTTCTTTGATAGCTAAGTATGTTGAGCTATTTTTTTAAAAAAATACATTTACTGGCTGTGACTGCTTTTGAGAAGTGTCTGCCAGTTCATTTGTCTATTTATTGATGTAATTGCTTGTTCTTTTGGTGGTGTTGGTGGAGGCTTCTTTATGTATTCTGAATATAAAGCTTCTGTCAGAAGAATAACTGGCCAAGACGTTCTCTCATTCTATAAATGGCCTCTTTAACATGCTGTTTCCTTGCGATATAGAAGCCTTTTAATTTGATGCAGCTCTGTCAATTCTATTATTGTCTTTGCTCTTGGAGTCCTCATCAGGAAGCCCTTGCCTGCTCCTGTGTGTTGAAGTGTTTCCCATTTTCTTCTAGCAGTTTCAAAGCCTCAGTTCTCATCTATAGGTCTTTGATCTTTTTGAATTGTGTGTGTGTGTGTGTGTGTGTGTGTGTGTGTGTGTGTGTGTGTGTGTGTGTGTACACATGCAGAATAAGAGATAGGAATCCAGTTTTAGTCTTCTAAATATGGATGTCCAGTTTTGAGCACCATTTATTAAGGAAGCTGTCTTTTCTCCAAGTGGGTATTTTTGCAACCTTTGCCAAAGATCACTTGACTATAGCTATATTGTTTTTTTTCTGGGCCTTCTGCTCCCAAGTGTATATATGTCTGTGTTCATGCTAGTACCAGCTGTGTGTAACTGGGTCTTTGTAGCATATTTTGAGGTTAGATATTGTGATACCTCTATCATTGCTTTTTGCTCAGTGTTGCTTTGGCTTTTGTCCCCCTCCCCCCATTTTTAATTAGTATTAGGGTACACAATGGTTCCGTTAAACTTGAAAAATGTATGTACATACCTGTTGCATCAACTTCCCTTTCCCTTCTCCTCCCCGTTTCTCACCCCCACTTCCATTATCTCAACCATTTGACTATTACATATTTATACTCTGGGTTTTCCATAGGATAGAAACCATGTGATATTTAATCTTTTGAGTCTGATTCACTTCACTAAGCATAATGGTCTCAAGTTTTATCCATTTTCCTACAAATTACTCAGATTTGTCCTTATGGCAGAGCAGTACACGTTTTCTTTATCCATTGGTTTATTGATAGATATTTGGACAACTTCCATGTTTTAGTTAAGTGCTAAAACCATGTGTATGCACATATCTCTGTTACATGTTGCTTTTAACTTTTTTGGAAAAATACCCAGGAAAGATATTTCTTAGTCAAATAGAATAGCTATTTTCAGCTTTTTGAGGAATTTCCATAGTGTTTTTCATAATGGTTACACCAGTTTTCAGTCCCACCAGCGATGTAAAAGGGCTCCATTTGCCCAGCATCCTCACCAGCACCCATTTCTATTTGAATTCCTGATAAAAGGCATTGTCGTAGGGGTAAGATGGTGTCTTAAGTGTTCTTTTGATTTGAGTTTCTTTAATGGCTAAAGATGTTGAATATTTTTCAAAATTTGTTGGCTGTTTATATGTCTTTTTGAGAACTGTCTATTTATTGTAATTGCTCCCCTCTTGTGATCCCCTAATGTGATCTTTTATTTTGAGGAGTCTCTTTTCTTCAGTTCTTTGTGTATCCAAGTTTTTTATCCCCACTGTCCGAAGTGTAGATGGTAAATTTTTTTTCTCATCCCATTGGTTCTTCTCTCCCCTCCGCCCCCCAATCAGGAGCTCTATTGGGAAAATCTTTGCCTACACCTATGTCTTCAAGAGTTTTACCTATTTTGTCCTTTAAGAGGTTCAGTTTTTCCATTTTGAATTTCAATCTTAGATCCACTTTGATTTGGTTTTAGGACATGGTGAGAACTGCGGGGTCTACATTGTTCTCTGTGTGAGTAATCAGGTTTCCCAGCACCATTTGCTGAAGGTACTATCCTTTGTCCAGTGTATTTTTTATTTTTATTTTTATTTTTTGGTGTCTTTGTCAAAGATCAAATAACTGAGGGTACTTGAGATTGTGTCTGTATCTTCAGTTCTGTCTTGTAGGTCAATCTAATCTGTCTTTTTTTTGGTGCCAATATTATTTAAAAAAAAATCACTGTTGCTTTGTAATAAAACTTGCGGTCCGGAATCATGATACCACCTGCTCTTGTCATATTGATCAACATTGTTTCAGCTATTTGGTGTTTCTGTGGTTTCATGTGAATTTTAAGATTGCTTTTGCAAGTTCTATGAAAAATTTGGTGGTTTAATAGGAATTGCTTTGAATATTTCTATCAGTTTTTGTAGTGTGGCCATTTTGACAGTTCTGCCTATATAGAAACAGAGAATGTTTTTCCATGTTCTTCAGTTTTTTTTTTTTTTTCCAAAAAGCACAATATAGCTTTCATTATAAAGAGTTCTTAACTTCCTTGGCTAGGTTTATTGCTAGGCATTTTTCTTAGTTATTTTTGCTTGCTAGGATAGAATGCCTAGCATCCACAACATAAAGGAGGAAGGATTTACTTTTGCTCACAGTTTCAGAAGACTTTAATCCATTCATGGGTGGCTGGCAGTGGCAAAAGCACACGGCAGAGGCCTAGCTGGAGGAAAGCTTTTCATGCAGTGGCAGTCAGGAAGCAGAATAAGGGAGGAAACGTGGAGCTGTCATATATCCTTCCATATATCCTCTCCAAGTGATTTGCCCCTTCTGGGTTAAGGCCGTACCTCTTAACAGCACGCGATTCCATAGGTACTCCACAACATCTAAATAGGCTTTTACGGGACATTCCATGTTGGTGTACAGAATGCTCTTGTTTTTTTTGTACTAATTTTATGTTCTGCAACTTTGCTGAACTTTTGCTGAACTTTGCTTATTAGTTCTAAGAATCTTTTGGTGAAATTTTGGGTTCGTCTGTGTACAGAATTATAACATCTGCAAATATAGATTGTTTATTTTCTTCCTTTACAAGATAAATTCCCTTTATTTGATTCTCTTGTCTGGTTGCTCAGGCTAGGGTTCCAAGTCCTATACCAAGTAGGAGTGGTGAGAATGGACAGCACTTAAGGAAAAATACTTCCAAATTTTCTCCATTGAGTATAATGTTGGCAGTAAGTTTGGCATAAATGGCTTCTATGAGCTTGAGGTAAGATCCTTCTATTATTAATAGGTCCTTTTATCTATTTTCATCAGGATTTTTATTATGAATGGATATTGAATTTTGTTGAAAGCCTTTTTTGGGTCTATTGAGATAATCATGTGATCTGTGTCTTTGCTTTTATTTATGTAGTATATTACATTAAATGATTCAGGTATGTTGAACCATCCTTGAATCCCTGGGTGAAAGGTGTATGATTATGATCTTTTTGAGGATTTGCTGGGTTCTGTTCACCAGTATCTTGTTGAGAATTTTTCCATCTCTGATCATTAAGGAAATTGGCCTGTAGTTTTCTTTCCTTTGTAGATCTTTGTCTGGGTTTGGTATCAGAATAATGTTAGCTTCCAGAAAAAAAAGTTGGGCATTGTTCCTTCTATTAGTTTCATGAGAAATGTTAGTAGCTCTTCTGAAGTACTAGTACAATTCTGCGATGAATACATCCAGTCTTGGAGTTTTCTTTGTAAATAGAGGCTTCGTTACTGCTTCAGTATACACACTGGCTAAGGGGTCTTTAGGATTTTTATATCTTCTTGGTTCAATTATTTTATCTCATGTGTCTAGGAATTTATCCATTTTCTCCAAATTCTCCAATTTATTGGAGTGTAAGTTTTCAAAATGATTCCTTATAGTCTGAATTTCACACACTGTCCATTGTGATTTCACCCTTATTGCTAATTGCACTGGTACAAGTTTTTTTATCTTCTTCTTTTGGTTAGGTTAGCTAGAGATTTATCAATCTTATTTCTTCTTTCGAAGAACCAACTGTTAAGATTCATTTCTTTGGTGTTTAAAATTTCAATTTCAATAATTTCTGCTCTGATCCTTATTTTTTTTCCTGCTTTTGGGTTTGAACTATTGTTTATCTAGGATTTTTAAAGTCCATCATTAAATTGTTTATTTGGGATTCATAGCTATGAATGCACATATTAAAAAAGAGATTTTTAAAAAATATGTGCACTCATAGCTATAGATCTCCCTTTCGGTGCTGTTTTTGTGGTGTCCCATAGATTATGGCATGATGTGTTTCCTTTCAGTGGAGGAGGTCAGCTCACCTCATGACAGACCAGAAAGCCAAGTAAGGGAGGAAGACCAGAATTAGCATATACTCTTCCATGTCATGTCCCAGTGACATGTTCCTTCTGGGTCCAACTTGAGTGTTTTGACTTTTTTGGGTTAAGCCCCTTCCAGGTCACATGCCAGGTAATGTGCCACACAACTGTAATGTCTGACACACCTTTAATCCACCAGATACCTGTAATCTATAACCTGCCACATGCCAGTCTCTTACCACATATGGATAATTCAACCCTTCTTATCCGGCCCCACCTTTTAACAGCAGATACAATGCGGAGGTAATCCATACTATCCAAATACATAAGGTTTTTAGGGGACATTCCCGATTCAGATCTAATCTATAATACGTGGCTTAGCTCTACTATTTGTTTGTTAAGTTTTTGTCTAGTTTACTTGTCTGTTTGTGATATTGGGGTGTGGAAGTCTCTACTATGATTGCATTGAGGCCTATTTGGCCTTCTATTTCTGGTAGTTTTTTCTTTTTGAGGCAGCTCTGGGGCCCAGGAAGCCAGGCTGGCCTTGGATTCAAGGCAGTCCTCCTGTCTCAGTATCCTGAGTGCTGAGATTAAAGGTGTGTGCCACCATGCCCAGCTTATGTGGTGCTGGAGAATCAAACTCGGGTATTTAGTGCTTGAATTAGCCTTTGCTAGGCAAGCACTTTAACAGCTGAGCCATTCCTCCTGCCCAAGTGATAAATATGACTTCATGCTGTTGGATTGTTCTACTAACCAGTACATGATGTTTGTCTTTGTCTTTTCTAATCTGTTTTGAGTTGAATTGTACATTTGTTTGAGAACAGTATGTCTATCCCTGCTTGTTTTCTGGGTCCAGTTACTTGAAAGTATTAATTTCCATCCTTTTATGTTCGGTGTTTGTTTCTTCATGAGTAATATGTGTCTCTTGTAGACAATAACTTGTTGGGTTTTGTTTTGTTGATCCGATCTGCCAGTTTTTGTCTTTTGACAGGAGAGTTGAGACCATTAACATTGAGCATTATTATAACGATAAATTTGTTATATCCTGTTATCATTATGTTGCTTCCGTGTTACTTGTTCTTCACTGTTAGATCATTCTCCTGTCTTTGTTTTTTGTCTTTTCTCTGGGTTCTTTTGTGCTGTTAGTCTCTCTGTCTCTGTGTCAGGTTCCTTTATGTATTTTTTGTAGTGCTTGTCTAGTGATCGTAAATTTCTTCAGGGTTTTGAAGGCTAACAGTATAACAGTCTGAGTTGGCATGTATTTTCTTTCAGCACATGAATCAGTTAGCTTCCTGACCTCCTTGCCTTTAATGTTTGTTTATGTTGAGAAAGTTTTTCTGATGGTTGTCTCCATAAGTTACTTTCTGTTTTTCTCTTTCTGCTTTTAGTGTTGTAATATTGTAGTATTTGTGTTGAATGCCTAGGATTTTGTTTGATGATGCATTGTAGAGAGGCTCTCTTCTGGTCTGTTTGGTGTTCTGTATACCTGAGATACCTCAATGCTAATTTTCTTTTCTATATTTGAAAAATTTTCTGTTATAGTTTCATTGAACATGCTCTTTATTATATCTTTTATGTTCTCCATTTTCTGTGGTCTATCAGATGTTACATCCAGTCTTGTTTTCTTGTTTTTAGATCATGACTGAGCATTTGATTCACTTTGTCAACTTATTTTCAAGATCTGATGCTCTGTCTTTAAAATATGCAAACTGATTTCCAGTGTTTTCAAATGAATTTTTCATATCCCAGAATATTGGTAGCAGCTAGGGTACCTGCTGGCCAAACTTTCTGGGTGAGGAAGAAATGATAATGCAGGCACAAATTGGATGACAATGGGGGGGCGGTGCAGGGAATGGCCCTGACATGAAGCCTTGAAGAGAATTTACTAAGGGCTTTTATACATAGCCTTGGTGATTTTTGGCACTCAAGGAAACAAGAAGAAAGAAAAAAAGACAACACATGACAATGCAGCTGCAAGGAAGAGGTGAGGCTTTGCTTAGAATGTGTTTTTGCTATGCTCTTGTTTCAAGGGCAACTGAATTTACTGAATAGGAACAAATAGGAAATATTTGCACAGGGCTAGAACAAGCTTTGCTTTCAGAAGCTCAGTACCATGGCTCGTGTTTTCTACCATGCAAGGCGTAGCCCGTGTAGAGATGAGCCTGTTTTTTATTGGGTTGATGTCCACACTAGAATTCGGCTTGAAATCATTTCAGTCTTTAACTTCTTGTTTTGGTTTGGATCTGGAGTGTCCCCCAAAAGCCTCATGTACCTATGGAGACTGTGTAGCATTGAGAGGTAGGACCTGGCTGGAAGGTGTGGATGCTTGGGGCTTGACCCAGAGGCATGTGTGCTTGTGACCCGCGCAATCGTCTCGCCAGCAAGAACGCACGCGGGCACCAGGATCCTTCTGCAGCAATCGTTTATTATAACATTGATAAGAGGAAGACCCCAAGCCCCAAAATGGCACAGTTTATATATCCTTTAGGTTACATCTGGGTGGCGTGTTGGTTCCTGATTTGCAGAGGCCAATCAGGCCATATGACGTGTCCGAATGACGTGACTCCGGGGCTGGTCTTTAGCCTACGCGCATGTGCAGTGGCAATTGTTTGCTAATCAGCCGGCCGGATGCCGGCGCCATCTTGTAATGGCGTTTGCAGGCTCTCTACA
>PVKB01000672.1:0-135459 GCA_004027205.1 Ctenodactylus gundi
GCATAAGGGACCCAGGACGGGAACAGTTTTAAGAGGCAGAACAACGCTTGCTTTCCTGCTTAATTAATCAATTGATCGGTTTATTATGGTTTGATTTGAGAATTGGATTGACTGATTGTTATGTGAATAAAAGAACATCTCCAAGGTAAATCCATCTGCCTCTGTCCCGTCTGTCTCCTCTTACGGAGTGCTCGCGACACAGATCAAGAACTCAGAAAAACAATTCTATTCTTAACAGCTCAGCAAAAAATTAAATACTTAGGAGTACACCTAACCAAGGATGTGAAGGACCTATATAAAGAAAACTACATTACATTGAAGAAAGAAGTTATAGGAGACACTAGAAAATGGAAAGACATCCCCTACTCTTGGATAGGCAAAATATAGTCCAAATGACTATGCTACCGAAACTGATATATAGATTCAATGCAATTCCTATCAAAATACCTATAAATTTCTTCAAAGAACTTGAAACAACAATTCTTAAATTCATATGGAACCAAAAGAGACCAAGAGTAGCCAAAGCAATCCTGAGCAACAAGACACAAGGCAGGAGGCATTACAATACCAGACATCAGGCTGTACTATAAAGCAATAGTTGTAAAAACAATTTGGTACTGGCACAAAGACAGACAGATAGACCAGTGGAACAAAATTGAAGATGCAGAGACAAACCCAAATACCACCAATTACTTAATATTCAACAAAGGAGCCCAATACATACAAGGGAAAAAGGACAGCCTGTTCAACAAATGGTGCTGCGAAAACTGGGCATTCATGTGCAGAAGAATGAATCTAGCCACACACCTATCACCATGAACCAAAATCAAATCAAAGTGGATCAAAGACCTAGACATTAAAAGCAAAACACTGAACCTCCTAGAAAACAAATTAGGCAAATATCTAAAAGACATAGGGGTAGGCAAAGACTTCCCTGACAAGACACCAAGAGCAAACGAAATTATCCCCATTATTAACAAATGGGATCTTGCCAAATTAAAAAGCTTCCGCACAGCAAAGGAAATTATCAACAATGTAAAAAGAGAACCAAAAGACTGGGGAAAAAATATTCACCACCAACACCTCAGATAGGAAGCTCATAACTAGAGTATACAGGGAGCTGAAGAAAAGTAAGTCAACTAAAATCAAGGATCCTATTAAAAAGTGGGCAAGTGAAATGAAGAGGTAATTCATCATGAAGAAGTTCAAATGGCCAATAGATACACGAAAACATGTTCAACATCCCTAGCCATAAGAGATGCAAATCAAAACAACGCTAAGATACCATAGCACTCCAGAGAGAATGGCCTATATCAACAAGTCAAATAGTAATCAGTGCTGGTGAGGCTGTGAGAAGAAAAGGAACCCTCCTGCACAGCTGGTGGGAATGTAAATTCGTAAAGCCACTCTGGAAAGGAGTATGGAGATCTCTCAAAAGACTAAAAATAAATATCCCCTCGATCCAGCAACACCTCTCCTGGGAATATCTCCAAAAGAGGTCAAAACAACACACAAGAGAGGAACAGGTATATCCATGTTCATAGCTGCACAACTAACAATAGCTAAAATATGGAAAACACCAAATTCCCCATCAACAGACCAATTTTGGATACACAAACTGTAATGTTTATACACAATGGAATACTATGCATCTATAAAGTCCAACAGCTTGGAGGCTTTTGCAGGCAAATGGAAGAAACTTGAGAATATCATGCTTAGTGAAGTGAGTCAGAAGCAGAAGGTGAAATGGTCTCTCTGACATGAGAAACCCAGATTACAACTATCTCATGGAACTTAAAGTGAAAAACAAAGTGAACCAGGTGGGTAGGATGGGGAGGGATGGCAGGGTGGCTAGGGGGAAGGACAAAAGGACAGCAGGAAAGTCCTTGTTATCTTGACAAGATACGTATGTGCACAAAATGCTCAACTTCATCATAAACCTTAAATTTTGCACTTATACATATTAATAAAATGGGGAAAAAATGTTTGTTTTACCCAAAGCAATCTACATATTAAATGTTATTTTTATCAACATATTAATGACATTCTTCCATAAGTATTTAAAAAACTCCTAAAATGTGACTAGAACTACAAAAAACAAAACAAAATAAAACAAAGAAACCTCAACTGCTCAACTGCCAAAACAATCTTTAGCAAAAAGAAAACCTGAAGCATTATAATACTGGACTTCAAAGCATAAAATAAAGCTACAGTAACTCCAACAGTGCATAAGATGGGCATAAAACAGACACAAAGAAACAAGGAAACATACCTGAGAACTCAGAAACAAATTTAGCAGCAAATTCATGTTTATAGTCAACTAATTTTTGACAAAAATGATGAGAACATTCAAAAAATAGTGCTTAGAAACCTGGGTATGTATATGCAGAAGAAAGAATCTATAGCCTTATTTCTTACCATATACAAATCCCAGAGTGGTGTCACCTGGCTCTAATACCAGCTATTCAGGAGGCTAAGGTCAGAGAATTTTACATTTGAGGCCAGCCTGTTGGGCAAGTTAGATAAACTCTATCTTTTAAAAAAAATACTGGGAGTGTTGTTCAGTGATAAGAGTATTCTGTGGGTTCAATCCCCAGTAAAATGAACATACACACACACATGCAAGCATCCCAAAGAAGAACTAATTAAACTACTAGATGAGCTCACTTTGGCAACACTTATACTAAAACTGGAACGACACAGAGAAGATTAGCATGGCCTCTGCCCAAAGATGACATGCAAATTCATATTCCACAAAAATAAATAAAAAAAACTACTAGACCAAAAAAAAGGATTAGTTCAGGACATTGTTTGGCAAAGAATTTTTGTGTATAATCTCAAAAACAAGGGCAACAAAAGCAAAAATTGACAAGTTAGATTATATGAAACCAAAAAGCCTTTGTATGGGTAAAAGAAAAAACAGAATGAAGAGACAACCTACACAATGAGAAATAATTATTTTTAAACTATTCATCCAATAAGGGATTAATTTACAGAATATAAAAAGGAACACTCAATGGCACATAGCACAAAATTTTCACCCTAAACTGTCATTTCTGCAATGCATGTTCCTGCCATATTTTCTCAAAAGCTAGTTAGCTGTAAATATATGGTGTATTTGTTTCTAGTTTCTGTTGTTTCACTGTTCCTGTATATTTTCTTACATTAGTCCCATGTGCTGTGTTACTATTACATTGTATAGTTGTATTGAAATGTCACAATGTCATACTGTATTCAATAAATATATACAATTAAATAAAAATAAAACGCAAAAAAGCTTTGTAGAAAAGAGAATCCAAAGGAGGAAAAAGCTAGCAGAGAGAGAGAGAGAGGGGCAAGTGTTGGTGGAACAAGGTAACCTTGAGAAAGGCAGGAGCAACGTCAGGTGAGATGACAAAGGGTTTTAACAGTGAAGAAGTCCCCAGTGATTTTCAAAGAATGACACCCAAGGAATGAGGGCGGAGAAAGTGAGGTTATAGATGAATAGAGAGTAAGTAGGAAATGAAAGGAAGAGATTTAAATCTGGGTTTTAGATATCTCTATTCCATCACCCATGTTTGTAAGTTTTGTTTAAATAGTCACATATGTGCACCTCACTGCCATGCTGTTGATGGCTGCTTTCAGTGCTACCATGGCAGAAATGAGTAGTGGAAACAAAATACAGAGCCCACAAAATCTACACTGTTTAAAGAAAACATTTCCAGACCCTCCCACGTTTTCTACATGCTTTGAATACAAAAGAAAACAGGTCTAAGTTTCACACATCAAAGATTTTTCTTTTCTTTAAATTTTAGAAACATGGGAATGATCCTCAGAGAAGTTGCCAGCGAAGAGAGAAGGTAAAGCCCTAGAAAGAGGGCCAGGCATGTAGAGCGCAGACGAGCTTCCGGCAGAGTGGTAGCAGCATGGTGGTAGTGGGGGGGGGATTACCAGTGACATGGCGAATGCTTACAATAAACAGTCAGCTGTGCACGAAGTACAGCTCTCCAAGAAGGTGCAGAACCCAGCAGGAAGACTGTTGAAAAATTGAAGCTGAAAGTAAGCTATTTTGTCAAATGTTTTGGTCTCTTTGGGCCACAATTTTGTCATCAGTACACCAAATTTTTATCTGGTGGTTAAAGAGTCTAAACAATCAAAATTGTAAAGTATTTTACACCTCTGAAATGTTGTTGGAAAGCTTAATAATAATAGAAGGCTCCTGGAAATAGGGGATGCTGTGAGAATTAAGAGCCCAGATGCTGTCACTGTGTCTGAAAGACGAAAAGCTCAGAGTAGACATTAGGTCTTACTACCATAATTACAAAAGGTAGGTAGAAAGCACAGTGAACATGAATCATGAAACTGCACAGAAGCAGGCAAATGGAAACTGCTTTTTAAAGAAAAAAGAATGAAATATATTAAAATGAGATGAAGGTGCCCTAAGCTTTAGGCTTTATAGTTTTTAATCTTCCTTGACTTGTACTACAGAATTGTGGAATATTAATACAAATGAATAAGTCCTTCAACTGATCTCAAACCACCTATTCTATGGATGATAAACACAAGACCTAAAGAATTTTCATTATATATCTAAGGGCCAAGAGATGCTGTAAGACTCCACACAGTTTTCCTTATATCATAATGCCTCCACAGCCTTACTGGTATGTCATTTCTCAGTGAACTTCCAGGAAGACTGCAGTTGCCCAAAGGGGCAGGGAAAGTAGCAGTGTCCTTGTCAGGGAGGGCCTTCACTAATTATTTATATAGCCACGGACACTAGAAAAGCTACATGGAAGGAGGTTGGAGTGCTTCAAAGAGACAAGGTCCCAGTGTTAGCCGCCCAGAGAAACATTCATCTATCTACCTGCTCCCTTGACACAGGAATATCTGGAAGCAGGCACAAGACAGGGGTGGTCAGATAAAGTATAATCCTATGGACATATGCTTCTTAGTGACCTTGTGGGTGAGGAAATGAAATGAGAGAGCTTCAGACCAGCTCAAAGCTTCTACTGCTTAAGAGAAAACTGCCCAACGTTGATTGAAAAATTATACAAAAAATTGCTCTTAAGCTTTGTTAGGTTGAAATCTCTTCCTTTAAAAAAAAAGTACATATCTAATATGTCTGACATACATTTTAAGACAATGGCTCTATGAATCACTACTGATTGTGTACTCACCACCCACCCACAGAATGAATATATGCTAACAGTGGTTATGTCTAGGTAAAATCCTAGAGGAATTTTCATTTTCAAAAATTCTTTGTCTCCCAAATTTTTATAGTAAAAATGATTTGTTTAGCATGAACAAAAAACAGTATTATATCAAAACTGATTTTTAAAAAAGAGTAAGTAGAACAGGTCTTTACTTAGAAATAAAGGACAGAGAGTTAAAACCTCCCTGTATCTTAGAGGGGGTCCTGAATGGGTTTCTCCCAAAATGAAATGTAAGAAATCCAGAATATATATAATTTCCTTAATCTAGCTGAAATGTATTCTACTTTGTTTGTACATTAGCTTTCAAGCATCCCATGTGCCTTCAAAAAGCCCAGACATGACAAGCGCAAGTGAAAAACGTATTACTACAGATCCTAATACAGACTGTACTTCAGATTTCACATATTTATACCTACATTTCACAGATTTAAAGTAAAAGAGTCAGAAAAATTCCAAATCAATGTTTTGTTATTCTGGGTGCTTTCACAGAAATCCCAACTGAGTATGTTTGAGGAGAACATTTCATTAACAGTCTCAGTTAAGAATCTCCTTCTTTCACACCTACTCTTCAATCTTTCCAGACCCCAGACAGCTACTCACTCAGCTGTACAACTGCAATACCTACGTGTCAGTCTAAACTGCACGGGAACCCAAGAAAGTTGTACCATCCCAGAGGCAGACTGTAGTGCGTGGGGCTCCACTGCAGACTCCACCTCTAAAAGCAGCAATTGAAGCGGGTTCCAAACGAATAAAGTATAATAGGTAAAACGGGGACAAATATGTAAAATCGTAATGAATTCTGGAGAATACATGGTACAAAAAACAATGGCACAGCAGCTAAAGCACTTGCCTCACAAGCACAAGGACCTTAGTTCAATTCCCTAGCACTACAGAAAGCCAAGCATGGCGGCACATGCTTATAATTCTAGCACTCAGGAGGCTAAGGCAGGATGATTGCTGTGAATCCAAAGCTAGCCTGGGCTTCAGAGTGAGACCCTGTCTCAAAAAAAAACCCAAAACAAAACAAAACAAAATACCAAGAGACTCAAGAAAGAATACATCTCAGAAAGTGCTTCATCAAAGTGACTGACATAATATATCATAGTCTAGCTTCCTATTCCTCTCACCCTCCCACCACATCCTTCGCAGATAGAAGAACACAGCATCTCACTGTCGCTAAAGAACTGAGGCAGTTCTCCTAACACAATTAAGCCTGGAAAATATCAAGAGAAATGTCTTCAACCATATCTTTCTTTCAATGTTAATGTAACAAACCATGCCAACAGGGCAAAACCACAGATGCACCATGGAAAGGCTCTAACAAAATGAAGGAATGACAGTTTAACATTGTTTGGTGTGCCTGTTTTTATGCCAGAACCATGTTGATTTGATTATAAAAGCTTTGTATCATATTTTGAAATTCTGCACATGATGTCTCCAGATTTGTTCTTTTCAGTCAGATTGCTTTGGCTCTCTGGGTTCCATATGAGCTTTAGGATTTCTTTTTTCTACTTCTATGAAGAATCACATGAATATTTTGATAGAGATCGGACTAAATTTGGAAATTGCTTTGGAGGTATGGGCATTTTAGTAATGAAAGTGAAATAGGTCAGGCAGAGAAAGACATATACTATTATGATCTCACATGTAGAATCTACAAAAGTTAAACTCAGAAGTAGAGCAGATGATAATTTACTACAGACTGGGAAAATAGGAGATACTGATCAACTTCTTAGAAGAAATAAGTTCTGGTATTCTTTTGTACAACATGACGACTCATGACTACAGTTAATAATAACGTATATTATGTTCCACAACAGCCAAAAGATTTTAAATGAAAATACGTTAACTAACCTGATTTCATCAATGCATAATATGTATCAAAATATTGCAATGAACCCATAAATATATACAATTGTTGTATGTCAACTAAAACAAGAGTCAATACATAGATACTGTCTAATATTCGCTTCTAGTAGCTGAGGGCAAGCCTTCCATTGTGTGGTCTTCCAATAGAACAGCCATGTGGAACAGAGAGGGGATTGTTACGAGAGGGAGGCAACTCTAAGTTCAAATTTAAGCTCTGTCACTTGTTACTTATGTGACCCAGAACAAAATTTTAGCCTCTTTGATCCTCACATTTTTTTAATCTATGAAATGAAGTCATCAATACTCACCTTAAAGGCATCATTCATTATTTAATGCGAAATAATTTGTATGTATTAGCAGAGATTTATTAAATGAAAATTTCATTTGCTATTCCACAGCCAGTTGTCTTCCCAAAGAGAAAACAGACTTTCTCAATTCCCTACTTAAAACATTTCATTGGCTCTCAAGATAAAGAACAAACTCCTGTTCAATGGAGTCCTGCATGTCTAGGTCCTTGCTGACCCCTGCCTTACTCTCTTCTATTCCATCTTTCACACATTTGTAACAGTATTATCTTTTTCTAAAACCTTCCCACAGATGAAAGTCCTTTTTGTCTAGATCCCATCTTTGTGTTTAACAGCTTCTCACAGTTTCCTAAAAAAAATTTTCTCAACCCCCTGACTAGGCCAGGCCGCTGGACAATTCTCAGTTTACTTCTCTTTCACAGTAGTCAATCCAGTTGTAATTGTGCTTGTAACAATGATCACGGTGTCTCAGTAAGATCAAGGAGTAAAAATAAAGTCTTTAAAAATTATCCCCATTGAATATCCTCAGCTCAACAGCAAGCACGTAAGTTTAGCAGCTTAAAAGTTTTACTGAATGAATGAATTAAAGGAAAACTGGGTGCACTTGTTTTGGCTCTGGTTAATCGTTACTGGCAACATTTAACCCGGTTATGCCCAGAATGATGGTCCCTAAAGTACATCTTTTCCTTTCCTTTCTGGATTTTTACTTTTGCTGGGTAACAGTTCAAATATTCATTGCTTCTAAAGGATTGCCAGGGCTCAGAGGAGCATCTTCATGAAACAGCAGGGCCATTTAATGGCAGTAAGAGTCAAAACTCCTGAATAGTAAAAATGTTAAAACCCACCATGCCCACCTTATTATTAAAGAGGTCTGTGACAATGAGAAAATAGTGAACTTTGAAACAAATCCATACCTTTCCAGGAATTGCTTTCCCACCCATCCTTTTATAGCCAATAATCAGCAGACACCCTAACTAAAGCAAAAGAACCTCTGTGAAACCGCAGGAAATGCTCTTTCAGATCATAACTTTAGCTAAGAAAGTTTCAGATACAATGCAGGTTGTCCCGAAGACCAACAAGGTGATACAGGACAGTCTTTGGATGACCTCATCTTTCTCTGAAACCTTTTTCACAACCTCAGATCCTTATAAACATCCCAACCTCTCAGCCTGGAATGTGGTTCCTCTTTTAGAACTTGCCCACTGTCCCCTTGACAATGTAATCTCTGATCTAAATAAACTCTTAATGTTATGTCTGTCTCCCTGTTAAACTTTTTTTTTTTTTTTTTTTTGAGACAAGGTCTCGCTTTATCGCCCAGGTTGGTCCCGAACTCACTATGGAGCCCAAGCTGGCCTTGGACTCATATCAATCCTCCAGTCTCAGCCTGCCAAACACTGGGGATTACAAGTGTGCGCCAACACCACACCAGGCTTAAGCAGTGCTGGAGAATCAAAACTCTAGTACTTAGCACTTGCTAGGCAAGCACTTTAACTACTGAGCCATTCCTCCATCCTTTGGTTAAATTCTTTTATCAGCCACAACACTGGTTCAGTATGGCAACTTGCACAAGAGAAGTAGAATGTAACTTTATATAGAAATAGGTTTCCTGCCTTAATTTTTCCTCTTGGTATTCAAGGTCTTTGGTCTTTCTAAAGAGAGAACTATTCCACACGGCAGCACTTACCTGTTCCCATGAAGAAATCATATGGCGTTCAGCAGGTGCCTTTTCGATGATGGTCACTTCTGTCACACCTGGGGAAGACTCTGGGGGAAGAAAAATAAAAGTCTGTACAGTTGCAATTGGCCCACTCGCACACATGTCTACACTATAGACTTGACGAATATTGATAACAGCTCTAGGATTATTGATCCTTCTGATGAACATTTACATCCCCTGTGGTGAAAGCAGAGAACTAGTTGGTCCCTCATAGGCACCTAACCCCATAACCTAAGCCAAAATCATAAAACACGTTACATTCAATCACTACTCAGTCGTTTGCTGATGAGAGAACACAGATTCTAAATTTTTAGTGATTTTTACACTGAACTTCTCAGTAAGGCAAACAGACATGGAAAAAAGAAAGAAGAGTATCTTACTAATTTATTTAAGATATAAAACTTAGTTTTCGTCTAAGTAAAACACACTCTAAACATAATATTCTCTATGAAGTTCAGGACTTAAAGAAAAATATATTTTGTCTAAAACTATAACAAGAATAGGCTAGGAGTATAGCTCAGTGATTATAGAGTGCTTGCCTAGGAAGCGTGAGGCTCAGGTCTAACCCCCTAGAACCACATAATAGCTGGACACAGTGTTGCATGCCTGTAATCCCAACACTTGGGAGGGTGAGGCCAGAGGATGCCATGAGTTTAAGGCCAGCCTGGACTACAAAGTGAGACCCTATTTAAAAAATAAATGAAGGTAATATCTGCACAGTTAAAGTAGAAAAAAGGTCTCCCCAAATAACATATTCTGCTTCCCTGTGTGGAGCTGTGATATCTACTCTCTCTGGTGAAAAAGAGAAACCATTTGGGAACATAAAATATTTCAGAATCTCCTCCTACAATCATACATTGTCTAATTAGCTTGTTCATCCAGACTCAACATCTTGAAATCTTCAGTCCAAGAAATACAGTCTATCATAAAAGCTGTTACAGCTTGAATTATACTTTCCATAGTACTAACCCCAGAATGTAATCTTTTTTAGAAAAAGGGTTATTGTAGATGTAATTAGTATAGACGGTGCCATATGAGATTAGGACCCCTAATCCTATATGAGTGGTACCCATATAGAAAAGCCAAGTGACGAGACACACACCAATGAAATATATTATATAGACGGGTAACCGAGCCCGCTCGGTCAGTCAATGAGAACACGAGAGGGGGAGTGCGGATTGAGGGACCCTGCAAAAGATGCTTTATTGTTTATATCTTCCCTTTTATACTCTCTTTGCCTTCCCACTAGTCAACAGTCACGTGTTTCCACTCCTGTTGGAAAACAAAAAACACCTGGAACCGCAAACGGTCAAAACAACACTCGCAAAAGGTCAAAACAACGCATGACTTAGATTGCTAACACCTGCAATTCCAAATGATCAAACAGTATTAAAGGAACTTGGCCGAGGTCAGCAATGCAGAGGCTCCGGAGCCCTGAGGGCCCCAACAGATGGGAGATTCGAGTTATGCACGTAAAAAACAAAAAAACAAAAAGAAGTCAAACATTGCTGACAAACTACCAGGAAGAGGTAAAAATAAGACCCCCACCCCCTAGAGGTTTCAGAATAAACAAGGTCCTGCTGACACTCTGACTTCAAACTTTAGGTATCTAGAACTATGAGAGAATAAATTTTTGTTGTTCTAAGCCAGCCAAGCCAGGCAGTGTGTGGTACTTGTTACAGCAGCCCTCGCAACCTAATGCAGAGTCTATCCACTTTTTCTTTGTGGTACAGCACAGCTTATTTCCATTATCACCACTCTGCTTTACACTATGACCACTGCAAGTCTTCAAGAAAGCAGTCAAAAAAAATTTCTTCTTGCTTTGATCTATGCCTAGAATACCACCAGAAGCTCCTACCTGTACCTAGTCTTGTTTCCTACCCAATCTTGCTCAGTTCTCCCTTTGGACTGAAAGATAGAAACCTTATTTCATTTGGTTGGTTTTCTCTTCTTCCACAGTTCAAATTCTCTGCTCCAATAGTGTCACTTTTTTCACTGAAGCAATTCTTTGATCTCCTGAAAACTAAATCTGTACTCATCAGTTACGCTGTATCCCTTTCCTGATAAACCTGTATGTGTCTATGTTGTCCCGTCATTTACATAAGCTCTGTTCATTAAGGCCAGCCTCAAGTTCTGTCTCCTCCATGGAACACAGACTCCTAACTCCAGTTCAAAGTGATCTGATTTTCTTGATACACCATACGATCTCATGTAAGGTTGGTATTACGTATGTCTACCTAATTACATTCTATTTTCAACTGTATATTTGCTATTATGAAGCCTTGGCATAATGTAAATAATAATTTTATATTAGTTTTTAAGCCTCTAGGTATATGGCAAACTTCTGAATTCTGCAATTGTGCAGTATTCTTTCTACATATCATAACATTTTCTCTTAATTGTTAGAAAACTCAACTATTGAGATGCAACAAGAGCCCAATATAAAACCTAAAAATTCTAGAGTCCACCAATCTGTTCTTTCTTTATGTAATCAATAGTTTTATGACTTGAGATGAATCTTCCCTTCTCTTTACCTTAAGACAGACTTCTTTCCTTGGTAGTGGAAGTGAGAGTGAAAGTGCTTTGGAAAAATGAAAAGTACGACATAATTACACAATTTCTTTTTAAATTTTCTGGCCTTCTGTTCAATATCCTTTAGATGATATGACAAGCAGTGTTACAGTAAAAAACACCATAAAGCAAAAAACAAAACAAACAACACTTTTAGCTTCAAGCCACCAGGTCTGGGTCTTCACTATGTCCACAATTAACAAAGATGAAGATGCTATCTAGCCCTTCAAGGTTGGTATCATTAGAAACTGTTCCAAGATACTGAAGAATATTTTTTGGGGGGTGGTGGTGGTGCTCAGGCTTGAATGGCAGCCTATAACTGCTAAAGAAGTGCTCAGTGTGCCACCACTATACCCCACCCCATAATGTTACTCATTTTATAGACAAAAACATTATGGCTAAGAGATTAAGTCACAAAGCCAATTCTCTGACACCCAAGTAAGTATAGGTTTAGAAGAGAAAGGTTTATGTGCAAATCTTACTACACAGCTCTTTAGAAATTACTCTATGAAAATTCAGTCTAGCTTTAATTAGTCTTAGCATTTGCCATTTTATACACAGTAGGACAGAGTACGAAACTCTCTGTCAATGACTCAGTTGGTGGCATACTGAGGTCTAACTATACCCTCATGGCCCTCGGATGTCTCAAGTTACAGGAGGACACACACAATTATTTGCTCTATGGTCATTTACTTACTCCAAAGGTGGGTGCTATCACTTCCTTCCCTGCATGCCCAATATCATTTCTCCATTGAGAGATAAAATCTATTATTTCTCCACCTCGAATTTGGAGTTGACCTGCAAAGACTTTGACCAATAAAATACAGTGAAGACAAGCTATGCCAGTGCTGAGCTTCAACTTTAAGAGGACTGGCAGTGTCAAGACAGGCACAGTGGCATATTCCTGTAATCCTAGGATTCTGGGAGGCTGAGGAAGGGAAATCAGAAGTTCAAGCTCATTCTGGGCAGGACTTAAGGAGACCATTTCAAAATAAAAATAAAAAGCTGGGGATATAGCTCAGTGTAAAGAGCTTGGTTCAATCCCCAATACCACAAAAAGAAGAAACTAATATTAATAAAAGGAGGACTGACAGTTTCTCTTTTCTTTGTAGACCAAACCATGACATAACAAATTGGGCCATTCCTCTGAAGGAAGCCCACTTGAAGAGCAGTGAGTGAACAGGTCAAGCACTGAGAAGGTCAGACATGTGAATGCAGAAGCCAGCACATAGCTGTAGTCCTATCGAGTACCTAACTGCAAATACTTGAGACCGAAAATGAAAAGTATCCCAGCTAAACTTAGTTAATCCACAGAACTAGAAACTCAGTTATTTGTTTTAATCTATTATGTTTTGGGGTGGTTAACCACTGAGAGGTAATGAAACCACAATCCTTAGAAATTCAGAGTCAACAATCTCTAGGGTGCTTAAAGAGGACTTGCTAAGTTCTGAGGTTGGGTAAACTGCAGCCAGACATTAAGAATTCAAGCAGGGGGCACTGTTTCAAGAAATTTATTGCTGGTTAGAGAAAGAAAACATGCAGCAGAAGTGAAAATCTCATTTAAACAGGGTAAAACTGATCCTGAGGGCCACCGAAGTTAAAGGTGAAGGGAGATGGAAACCAAACAAGTGATAGATATCAGAAATTATGCTCAGCTGATCTGAGTCTTTAGGGATGACATGGCAATTCTACGGAATGACTCAACAAACACCTACTTCTACTCCCTTTGAGTGTGTATTACTCTAGAGACTGGACAGCTGAAACCCATTTCTCAAAACTCCGTTGTAGCGAGGCTCCCCGAGGTGAATGCAATTCCCGTGTGGGAACCTACTTTCATCAAATTTGGAAGAGGGAATTAACAGATGAGGCAGATGGCAAGTGGAGAGATCTTACAAGCATGATTTCACAAGTGTTTTTACTCATGGGTTTGGATGTTGCAGAAGTAGCAACAGTAATTTTTTAAATCCTCAGCTTTTTTTTTACACTAACTACAAATACTTCCTACTTAATTTCTCTCTTTTGCAGTAATTAGAGTTATACAGTCTGCTTTCCTCAACTCTCTCAATAATTTTGTAGGCTAAAAGTGCTTAACTGATCCCTTTCTGTTCTAACTAAAGTATATTTCTGGCCTTATTCTAGCTGAAATGTATTCTATGGACTGCAACTCAGAACTCTGAGGGACAAAAACAGTTTGTGTTTCTGGGTTCATGAAAGGTGAGTAAGTCCAGGTCAGAGGAAGTTGTCATTTATATGACTTAAGAACTGTGTCTACAAAGCCAGACAAAAATATGAGAGACTGCAACACATGATATGACATTACAGAATTAGGAGAGAATGTAAAGTTTTCCGTTCTAATTATCACAAATTAGAAGTGTTACACAATGCCTTTCCATTAGATCACATTTCTGCAGCTCAGAAGTCTGACACAACATGACTGGGTGCTCTACACAAGCTGCACTGCTGATCTACTAGCTGCAGGGATGGCTTAAGTGTCAGCCATCCTATTTGTATTTGGTGACTGAGGTCATCTTAAAAGCTCATTTCTCTGTGGTAGAATTCAATTCCTTGTGGTTGTAGGACTAGTCTCCATTTCCTTACTGGCTCTGAGGTGGGGTTCCCCCTCAGGTTCCAAAGACCATTTGTACTCCTTGTCATGTCCTAATATTCATCTCAAACAAGCAATGACATAATACACCCTTTTTAGGCCTTAAATTGCTGTTTCTAGTAACAGATGTGCTAAGTGCTCATGTGACTCTATTAAGCACACCTGCATACTTCTTTTGCCATTTATCAGCAGTATATTTCATCAGCTCCATAATCTGAGATTGGAGCAAGAATTCTTATAGATCTGTTTTTAGAATTATTTTAAAAATAACTTGAGACACAGTTATAAACTGAATTCTCTTCCAGAGTTTCTATGCCATTTTACATTCTTATCAGCTATCTATGAAGGCCAATACTTACAGATTTTGTTTTTGTCTGTTAGTAAAACTATGGCCATTCTGATAAATGTAAAATGGTATCTCACTGGGATTTTCATCTGTATTTCCTTAATGATTCAGGAAGATGATCACTTTTATATGTGTTTGTTTTTGTATATTTATTGAAGAAATGCCAACTCCGGTCCTTGTAAACTGGTTTGTATTTTATTGCTGAGTTGCAAGAGTTCCATACAGATTCCATATATGAATTCCCAATTCATATGACTTATAAATGTCCTCTGTATTGTCTTGTCATTTTCTTGATGGTACCCTCAAGAGCAAGAATATTTTTCATTTTGCTGAACTCTTATTTATCTATTTTTTCTTTCATTGCTCATCCTTTTTGGTGTCACACCAAAGTACCTATTGCCTATTCCAAAATGACTTAAAAGCTGACATAAGAGCCGAGGCCTGTAATTTTAGCACTCTGAAAAGCTGAGGTAGGAGAAACACAAGTTCCAACCCAGCTTGGGCAACTTACGGAAACCATGTCTCAAAATAAAAAATAAAAAGGCAGATGGGGATGCAGCTCAAAGTGAAGGTCTTAAGGCTGAATTCTCACAATGGTAGAAACAAGACAAAATAAGAAACTAATATAAATCTAAGCTTTCTTCTAAATTTTCATAGTTTTAGTTACTAAAGTTAGGTCTAAGATCCATTTGCAGACAAGTTTATGTATGATTCAAGGTGGGGTCCAATTTCATTCTTTTACATGTGGATATCCAGTTGCCACATCACCATTTGAAAAGATTATCTCCCTCATGAAGTAGCTTTGATATGCGTATTAAAAATAAACCTTAAATGATAATTTTTGGCATCTTAATACTTTTTCCTTAATTTCTATTTTTGTGCCACTGACACTTTGAAGACAACTGTACATTTTTAGTCAGTTATCTTAATTGTAGTAGCATACACATACAATTTATCATTTTTATCATTTTTAAGTGTATAGGTCAGTGGTATAAAATATTCAGTGTTGTGAAAACATCTCAATGATTCAACTCCATAACTTTCATCATTCCAAGTGCAGTAACTTTTGAAATGCAAAATGTGTGAGGGTATTACGGTTTGGATCTGGAATGTCCCCCAAAAGCCTCATGCTGGAAAGTGATTTAATCGGGGGGGGGGGGGGGGGTGTTAATCCATTGGTTTCTTGTGCCGGTAACAGGTGAGTCCTGGTCAAAAAGGGCAGATTACTAGGGTTTGTACGACTTGAAAGGGGCTGATTGTGGGGACATGACCTAGAAGAGTATATACCTTAGCTCTGCCATTCCTCACTCCAATTCCTGTTGCCATGCCATTAACAGCTTCTCGCTAGTTCCAACTGCTCTACACCAGAACCTTCCACCACCGGCAGCAGCCCACATAGACTGAGATCTTCTAAAACCATGTGCTAAAACAAACCTTATCTTCCTTAAGTTGTGGGTTTTGGGTATTGTGTCCCAGTGATAAAAAGAAAAAAAAGTAACAAAGACTGAGGGAAACTTTTTCCTTCTTTTTCAAGATTTTTTTGGGCTATTCTGGATTTCTTACATTTTTCACGTTGATTTTAGGATTGCATGAGTTTGCCAAATTCGACAAAGAGACTGCTGAGGTTTTGATATTATTTGTAGATCCTAGATTTGTAGATCAGTTTGGGCAGTACTGAATTTTAACGGCACTAATGCTTCATACCCATAAACATAAGTTATTCTGTCATTACTTATGATATTCAATATATTTCAACAGTCTTGTTTTCAGTGGTCAAGTCTGCATATCCTGTTTACTTCTATATTCCTTTAAATACTACTGTAAGTTAAATTGGTTTCTTAATTTTATTTTTGGATTTTCATTGCTGTTGTGTAGATTTTTCCCCCTTATATCTTCGGGTTTTTTTTTAAATAGAAAAGAACATATCCTCAAGCAGAGAATATCTTTACTTTGTTCTTCCAATTTGGATGCCTTTATTTAATTCACTAACTATCCTGGCTAGAATCTCTGATACAATACCGAATAGAAATGGAAACAGTGAATTTTTGTTATGCAGAAAAGATCAAACATCAGGCTGGAGACTGCAGCACTTCAAAAGGCAAATTTATAAGGCCGGACCTGGGATGGTACCTGGAAAGTTGTATCCCAGGAAGATTACCATTATTCTATAAAAAGAAGAGCTCATTGAGCCTAAACTATTAGTGCAAACAGTGTGGTTTATTATGGTCACTTGCTTTTCTCTGGGGAATCTAGAATTTTGTTACGTTTTAGATAAAGAATCCTTTCCTGTTTGATTTCCAAGAACACATCTGGACTTGGCCTAGATAAACTTCCTGGGTAGACAACATTTCAAACATGTTGTCATAACATGTTGCTGGAGAAATTACATGTTTTGTGCCATTTCATCCAGAGTTTTCTTGAAAGCTTGCACCTGGTTTCTCTCTCTGCTGATTGTGCTTTATACCCTTTTGCTGTAATAAATCATGGCCACAAATACCACTACCTCCGAAGTCCTGTATTCACCCTAGCACATCATCAAACCTGGTGTGGTCTTGGAGCATTTGGACATACGTTTCTGTTGTGGCTGTTCTGAAGGAGAAAGCAACCAGTTTTTCATCATGACATTATATGTTTTTTTACAAGTGGCTTTTATGCAGTGAGAAAATTCTATTAGTTATTTGTTATATCATCACTGGATTTTGTGAAGTGCTTTTTTCTGGATCTACTGAGATGATTATTGGGTTTTTTGTCTTTTATTGTAAAAAGTTACATTAGTTGGCTTTCATATGTTAAAACACATATTCCTAGAGTGGATCACACTTTATCTTGGACTTCTATCATAGAATAGAGACAAATTTAAAAAGCAACCAAACACATAAATAATTTCAAGTGGTGATAAAAATTAAGAAGATAGGCTAAGAAGTGAGAACAAAAGAAGGAGAGAAGGGTAAAAATTAAGAAGATAGGCTAAGAAGTGAGAACAAAAGAAGGAGAGAAGGGTGCAGGGAGACAGAAGGGTTAGCGCTATAATATGGGAAGGATTCTCTGAGATACTCATAATTCGATCAGATATCTGAATAACTTGGGGAAAATATTGTTAGGAAGACAGTTCCAGGTGGAAGACCAAGCCAATTGCAAAGGGCTTGAAGAAAGATCAACCTCAATACCTTTAAGGTTACAGCCTCAACAGCAAGATGGCCACCCCTGTCAAAACAGAAGCGCAGATTACACAAGGACTGGTGGTTCATGGCAAAGAAATTTCGATTTTATTATAATTGTGATGGGTAGACACTGAAGCATGCTTTTCAGGTTGCCTAGAAAGCCTCTCTGATTCTTGGTTTTCTAGTTAACTTTTGTTTGAGAAATCTAATCTCTGGGCCAAGATTCTTAGTTTCTTAGAAAGGCTTATCACCTCCTTCTCTGTACTACCTGAAAGCAAGGATACAGATAACTGACCTCCTTTCCCACTGCTAACGTTTGCTTGTTTTTAATTTGGTAGCCCCAGAATCTAACCTAATCGCTCGTTAAAATCAACAACTTTGATAATCCCTTTGGCGATTCAAGCTGTGACTCTTCCCAGCCAGGTCAGGCGCTCGGCAGTCCTTGCCCTGTGCGGTTGGGGCATCGCTTCCCGGCTCACTGTGCTACCGGAGGGCTTGCGATGCCGCATGCAAGACCCGGCCTCCAGGGGCCAGGTGCTCGCCATCTCCCCCGGGTAGGTCATGGCAGACCTTCCCCGCCCCGAGGCGGGAGCTTGGGTGCGGAAGGGCCCTCCGGCTCGGCCTCCGAACACTCCCGACAAATCCTCTGCGGGCTAGTCACGCACCCGGCTCCCCCCTTCCCCCCTCAGCGGCGACAGTCACAGTAGCAGCAACCCCGTCCGCACTCCGGCCGGCGGGGAGCGGCCCACGCCTCCATGCTTCCTCCTCCCCCCCGCCACCCCGTCCGCGTCCCGGCACGCCTGGCCTCCCGTGCCCACTCACCCAGGATGCGAGTGACGCCCAGGGTCAGCTTCTCCAGGTGCGGCTTGCTGCTGCCCGGCAGCGGGGTCGGCAGCGCCTCCATGGCTCGCGGCCCCGCTCCGCGCGCCGCGCGGAGAGCGGCGGGGGCCCGTCTGGAGAGGCGGCGGGCGGCGGGAGGACCGGACCCCGCCTCGGCGCCTCGGCCTTCGAGCTCACGGCATGCCGGGAGCTGTAGTTCCCGGCGCCTGAGAGCGCGGCGCGGGGCGGATGGCGGACCCCGGCTGGTCTGAGAGCAGCAGCTCCGCAGGGCGCGGCTTCCCGCGGCCTCGGGCTGCGGCCCGCACGGCACAGCCAGGAGCCCGCCTGCCCTCCGGCCGCACCCCCTCGCCCCGCCGCGGCCTACCGCGCAAGCGGAGGCGGGCCTCTGCGCCGTGCGGCCAATGGGGACAGAGCCTAGCGGCCGGGGCGTGGCGGCCCCTGCGCGACGCCCCGAGTGGCGGTTGTTTCAAGATGGCGGACGCGGCGGGCCCCTCCCGCCCGGGCACCGCGGCGTTCTGGAGCCGGGACTGTATCCTTTGCCCGGCGGGCAGGGGGCGCCGCGCCCTCCCGGCGGCGGGGGCGAGGGTCGCGAGGGACGCTGAGCGGGCGGGAGGGCGCAGTGGGCCGTGGACGCCGGGCCTCCGTGTATGCGCTGGGCTTTCTCCTGCCTCGCATATTAAGTGCCTCGGGAATTCCAGGCGCGGAGAGCCTGCGGGGTAGTCCCCAGCCCTTCTGGGCGGTGAGCTCGGGAGTCGTCCGTGGCCTGGGATCCTGGCCTGGCTTTAGCAGTGGGTGCCCGTGTGCTGGCCCTCCTGTTTCACAGGCTGACTGGGTGTCCGGAGTGAGAGTGGCTGGGCAGGAAGGCTTTTTTTTTTTTTTTTTTTTTTTTTTTTTTTGTCTTGAGTTGTAATTGTTCATCATCTGTGCTGTTAGGGGCAAATCAGACGTGATTAAACTTCGAGGGTTATCACTGATGATGTACTGGGGCTTTAGATGAGATGTACGGCTTTGTTTAACTGGGACGTGTACCAGGGGTGCTGGTGCAAAGTAAGTCATGAGCCTTTGTGTCTACAAGTTGCATTGACTTGCTTGTAGATTGTGGATCACCGCTGGCAGGAATTGAAGTTTTGCGATGGAGAAGCTCTGGAGCTTCCCTGCCGCGCGTGACCGTGTTCTCAGTGGAACATCTGCCACGAGAGTCTGTCTAGATTAGGTAGACTCTTGTAGACTATGCTTTGGTCCTGGTAATTTAGTTGTTCCTAGGAGGAGTGTTAATTGAAAGAGTGCGTGTAGTCAATTATTAGGTGCCTGGAGAAGCAAGTCTTTTTGCTAGGGTCGATGAGGCATTATTTGAGGTATTGTAATGACCTTTGCTACAGTCACTTTTTGGACATTGTGTTTTTCTCTCCGTGCAATTTACAGAATTGTATTACCTGTTTCTTTCTATTGAATTGCTAAATTTAGAGTATCATGTGTAAAGAGAATATGTTTGCCTATTGCGTTGCTAGATATTTAGTACATGCACTTACTAAACATAATTACCTCTTTTCTCTGATAGATTGGTGAAAGGCAGAAGAAATCATTTGTGTAAACTGTGATGAAAACACATTACAACATTGCTAGTTACTTTTTCCTTTACCTATTAGTAGGGATGAAAAGAGAAAATGTGCACTGGGGACAACTGGGCTAAATAAGAAAATCAGGAAATTGGATGAGTTTCCTCTTGAGTTACTTCCTCTGCATAGACAGGAGATAGAGAAGATGCTTAAAGTTACAAGCTTTTAACAATGATGTTGTCCTAGTATGCAATTCATAGTTGAGAGTGTGACAGCCTGTTGCAGTGAAACTAAGTTGATTAACACGCATGTGGACTGAACCTGTTCCTCTGGTCTTAGAAGCCCTTATTTGTTCATATAGCCATATATCACTGTTCTGTGAAGAAGTCTTATATAAACACTATTGCTAACATTCTCTTACTCTGGAAATTTAATATGCAATATTCATTTACCCATCAGTAGTGAGAAATTAAAATTGTGGTAGGGAAATAGAGTGGTGATTACAGTCTGTAGAAATTCAGATATAGGAAAGAAATTGCAAGTTTACTAGTATCACCTCTTTCCCCAGCCTACTCGATATAATGGCCAACTAATCTAGCCTCAGATATTTTCATTTTAAATTTCACAGGACATAAAAGCAATGTCAAATATAAATATTACTGAATATTTGCTGAAAAGCATGTATGATAATCATTTGCTTTAGTTCTGTGCTTTGGATCTTGATTTCTACTCTTTCACATTGATGATTCCCCAGACCACTCTTCAGGGACTTTATAGTAAAGACTTCAATAGGAAAAGACCAAGTAGTGTGCCCTTTCAGTGTCTCCCCTCTGCAACTAGAGAACTGTGATTGAGAGATTTCTTAGTCATGGAAGTTAATCATGAGAAGACAGATCATCTATGACAGTGTCACTTTTTTAACCATTGTTCTTAGTTCTGCCTCTCCAGTGCAGCATGATTCAGCAGTGTTATTTTGGGGAAGGTGTGTGCCAGTACCTGATGGATGAAGGAGGGTACAGCATTTTATGGGTTAAATATTTCAGTAGAATGTGCTGCTTCAGTTGTAAATTGCCCTGCTGCTTCATTACAGTTTCTGGTAATATTAGAAGTAGTGTTTTCTTTGCAGTATCCAAATTTGATTGCTTAAATGCACTCAAGTGGGTTTTCATTGACAGTACTAGTAACTTGATAATAACAAGTATGAACTGTGAGGGACTTGGTAGAAACTTTGCAATTGCTATAATCTCTGCCATAGAGTTTTCAAATAAAAATAGACAAAGACTTTATGTTCATATAAAAATAATATACTAGCTCAGAAAGTCTCTGTGATCAGTAATAATTACATATACATGTGTTGATGGTGGTAATTCAACTTCAGGGTGTTTGGGAAACACTAAACTTACTTCCTTTAAATCCTGGACATCTGGGTCAGAGGTATGTATATATGTGCTATGTTCTAAACTACAGAGAATGATTGAATTTAAAATAAAAAACTCATCGTAGTGAAAGACAATGCCTTGAATTCTCCTCAAAGTATTCTCTTGGTCTTTGAACCTACACATCCCATCATTCTTGGTACTTTCTGAAACAAACTCGGAAGTCTTTATTTCCCCTGGGAGTCTCTTTGGTTATAATGGTTTGTCTGCTTCAAAATCCTGAATTGATTCAAAATGTTTACCTTTCACAATCGTTTTGACTTGTGAGCCAACCAAAAGTTGCAGTGAATAAGGTGGATGACACTGAAATACTTTTGTTAGCTTGCCTTTCTTTTAAATGGCAGAGTATTTTTAACCACACCTTGAAAAGACATGAAAGAAGACTTGCATATCTGCTTCAGAAAGTGGCAAGCATGATGGGATAAGAGTCTTCCAAGTGAGGGGGGATGTTTTGATGGAGATTAATGACAATGTGTCTTTTACTGTAATAAATTTTTAAAAATGAAAGATTCACATATTCTTTCCCACTTCTGCCCTGAATGTCTACTTATTGCTTTAAACAAGGAGATTTAGATAGACTGATGCCAGTTTTAAAGATATTTTATAATAACTTGCTAGCCAGGTCTCATTGAGATGCTTCTAAGGAAATCGAAGAGAAATAAGGTGGCACATGTAGTTCAGTAGTATATCCAGTACATATTTGGCACAAATTATGTCTCTGAATTTTCCTTAAAATGTACATTTAAAAAGTTCTTAAAATTTGAATTCTTAAGATAATGAGATAATATACATATTAATAAAAAGAAAAGGTTGGATGGAGACATTTCAAATTTTTTTTATCCTTTTGAAAAAATTGTTGAGTTCAGTTTGTTTATTTTGCTTTTCTGTTTGGAAAGAAATTTGACACATATGTGACTAGAAATAATAGAATTTGCCTACATATTTTGAGTGATATGAGAACCTTTAGTCTTCTCAGTGAGGTTTGGAGAGGTTATGTCAGACTTGACAGGAAAAAAATGAGAAATGGTTGTTTGATTGAGTTTCCAAATAAGGGTGAGGCTGGAGTTCCTAGTAGCTAAACTCTTCTGTGAGCTAATCTCTTCTAACTGTGAGGAGGCATTTTATGAGTGCTGTTAGGGAAGTGTGTATTTGTCAGGATTCATGTTAGTCTTTCCATAGACCATCTTTAGATAATACTCTTTCAGGTGATACAGGCCTGTAATCCCAGAAAAAGCCATGTAGATCAGTGTGAAGGTCCCATGTTCAATCTCCTGTATCATGTATGCACACACACAAAGAATACCCTGAAAAAATCTTTGTTGCTATATTCCCTAAGTAAAAGCATTGCCATATAAAACATGTCTTGCACTATTGTTTCTGGATTTTTCTCCCTGGGTTCTTTTTTCAACTATATTTCAAACAGCAAATGAACATTTATTGAGTACCCATTGTGCAAATCCTAAGGGATGTAAAAGAAGAAATCAGTTTTTGACCTTAAGGTTCATGTACAATTTTATCTTATAAGGCTATTATTACTTTGGTATAGGAGCAGTCGAATTTAAAAATTCACTGCACCTGTATCAGTCGCTATCTGTTTCTTTGGAATGATGGTTCTCATTTTTGTTCATTTGCTTTAGAAGTCTCCTAAAAGTTCCCAACACTTATGTCTGAGAGAACTAAACATTTAGGGGCATCTGTCATTGTTTTAGTCTTAGAGCTGTAATAGTGCCAGTGCTGTTACAGAGAGCTGTGAGAAACTAACTGGCAGCTCATATGTTAAGAAACATCTGAACAGTCTTTAATATTTTTATGGGATCGAAAGCATTTTCATTCAGTATTGCCTAGAAAGTCTCTATTATTAGGTTTGATACTGAGCTGAACTAGATGAATTTTCTAACATGTTATTAAATCTACGCCATTTTTTCCAGAAGGCTACAGTTAATAATTGTTTTGTCTAAAAAATTTTTAAAACATTTTATGAAGAACAGAAAACTGAAATTTTTTTGATCATGTGGAAAGAAAAGTGTCTAGATAGTGTTTGCCTGGAATATAATAGAAGGTTACCAAATTATAGACACACCTGGATTTAGATATAGTTCTGAATATGGTTTGTTTCCAGAAGGAAAACTTTCTTCTGTTGGTTCTCAGTAGTGATGTTATGATCTTAGACTTTGAATTTCTTCTTTTGAAATTCAAAAAGTTTCTTTTTAGTTTTAACTTCTTCTACCTTATTAATAGTAGGCCTTTTTAGACATCTCATGAATGCATTGCAAAAGAATAAATTTTGCCTGTGCTTTTTTATGATTGACTTGCCCAAAAGGCATTTATTCTTCAGAACTAAAGTTCATTTTGAAAGTATTGACTAGAATTAGGAGAAAATAACTTGCCAGTTACTTAGAATGGGCAAAGTGGAGTGTTCCAACTCCTTGTTTACAAAAGGAAATGAACCAGATAGCAAAAGGTATGTTTTAAAATACTCCATTTTAGTGGATAAAGTTTCATGGAAGAAGGCTTTCCAATTTTTTTGTTTGATTTGAGAAAAGATCTCTTTATTTTTTTGAAATTTTTATAAAACACCTACTTATCCAATATAAAGTTGAACTTTTAAAGAATCTTGATTTTTGACTCATTTAATTAAATCATTGTGCCTTTCCAATTTATAACAGTTATAAATTCCCAGGTTGAAAGGTGAAGAATCCTAACCTGCATGGAATAGGAGCTCATTTAGATAATGATACATACAGTCTTTTGCAATATTTTCCTTCATGTTATCTTTCATAGTTTCTGATGATGAACAATCAGTAGTGTATGTTCCAGGTATGATTTTCTGTGTTAAAATTTGGGAAGTTTCCTTTGTTTGTTTTAAGATATTTTAAATTAATAATAGTCTGATATTTCAGAGGACAATGTGAAACTTCTCTGGTATAGATATAAAAAGATATTTTTAACGTGATTAGGGTTCCTCTCATTCTATTTTATTACTCATCTAATATTGACTCAATAAACTATAGAGTTTCATTTGTATGAATATCTATGTATGAAATTCTTTATAAAATTTATTGGGTTGATATTAGATGAATATTAAAATAGAGTCATGAGAAGCACTTTAATTAGATGAAATATAGCTTTTATATTTGAATTATTTCTTTAAAATATAACCTTTTTACAATTCATTATGTACTAAAAGTACTTTAAAATGAAGGTTATAAAGTAAGTCTTTCTCATCAGGTCCTATAAAATAGAGAATGCCAAAAAATAAGTTAATGGGGGGAGGGTTTTATAAAATGAGAAAGTATAATTCTGAAATCTATTTTAATGAAAATCTTTAGGAATTTCTACAGAAGGAAGTGCCAGATCAAGACACAAGTTGATAAATCCAAAATCTGATGTTAAAGTTAGGACTTCCAAGGTGACTGACACTTCAAATTCTATGGAGTCTTTGAAAGGTTCAGGAGATTCAGTAGATAAACAGGTCAGTAATTTTTTCATTTTTATTTTTTAAAAGTGTTGACCAACAGGAGAAGAACCTTTAAGAGAATATTGGGTGTTTTGGAAGCATTCTTAAAAGGTAGAGAACAGTTTGGGGTGTAGCTTAGTGGTGCACTTGCCTGGCTTGTACAAGGCCCAGAGTTTGAATCCCAGCACTACTACCACCCACAAAAAAAGCAGAAATTGCAGAAGTAGAGAAACGTTTAAAATATTTTGATAGTGCTGAGTGTGAATGTAAAATATCAAATATTTTGTTCCACAACATCCAGACGTGTTAAATATTAGCTAAGAAAATATTTTTAGTTGTCTGAAAAGATCTGTATTCTGATCTGTGTGGCATTAGTAAATGAATTTAAGAAGAATTTTTACAAATACATTATCTTTATGATTTTTTGTTCTTGTGAGTTTGTTGGTTGATGGGTGAACCTTTTCATTTAAGAACAATTTATTAAAGATTATCCCAAGTTAGCAACATTGCCTTCACATGGAAAATAACATAAAATTTTTACTTTAAATTTTGCTGTATTTTCTCTCTTCAACAAGAATTCAAATAGAGTTTGGAATCTATAACCTGTGGGCCATTCTTCCCATTGCCTGTTTTTTAAATAATGTTTTTCCGGAGCCTAGTTATGCCCATTGTTTTCCATTTTGTGTATGGCTGCTTTCATGTTAGCAGTGTCAGAGTTGCAACAGAGATTGTATGGCAAAAAGCCAAAAACACTTACTATCCGACAATTTATAGAAAAGGTTTTACAATCTCTAACTTATATTCTTGAAAACACTTCTTTTTTATTCTAAATTATTTTATTTTATTAATTATTTTACTTTTCTCCCCATTTTATTAATATGTATCTATGTGTTACATAATGTTCATACCACACTGGAGTATTTTGTGCACATATATATTGTGTCAGAGTTATAAACCCTTTCCTTTTCCCTTTCCCTTCCTGGCCCTCCTATACCCTACTGCTTCTGCCTGACTCCCACCATCTCTCCCACTTAGTTCTATGAAATGACTGTGGTCTGGGTTTCTCAGATTAGAGAAACCATTTGATATTTCACCTTCTGTGTCTGATGCACTTCACTGAGTGTCATGGCCTAAAGTTGTGTCTATTTACCTACAAAAGCCTCAAAACTGTCTGTCTTTATAGACGAGTAGTACTCCATTGTGTACATGTACCACAATTTTTGTATCCATTGGTTAGTTGATGCTTTTAACTCTTTTGGAAAGATTCCCATAAGAGGTATCATTGCATCAAAGGGGATATTTATTTTCAGCCTTTTGAGGAATTTCCATACTGCCCTCCATAGTGGTTGTGGGAATTATGTTATAGTAGTGTACAGGGTTTAGCTGTTATTATGACTTAAAAGTTCATCTGTGTTGTATATTTATCACTACTTAATTTTGTTTTTTATGGTTGAATATATATTTTATTTGTTCATCAGTTAATAGAAATTCACCATGTACTTTCAGGCCTTTATGATAATGGTGTTATGAACATTTGTTACTGAGGGCCCCTTTTCCAGGTTTTTTATAATCTGTCCAGATAATCAAACAGACTACTAGCTGTGCTATGAAGCCTCTAAACCTGCAAAGGATTTCCTAGGCATGTGGCTGGACTGGATACAACCCTTTCTAAGACTCTGTTGACTCAAGTAAAGGTGGTATTCCAGCAAAATGATTTGAAGAATTCTTGCTGATGATGCCTGAGAGTCACTGGTTTACTAAAAGAAAAAGGTACATTTTCCAGCAGCTGATGTTATCTCAAGAAGGAAGCTCACTTCATGTGGATATGCACATCTGGATAGAAAGAAAAAAGGGCCTTAGAGTCACTGGCCTTTTTGATGCCCAGGTTAGGTGCTGATTTGCTGAGTCCTCCATGTGGGTGGGACACCTGAGGCCACTGAGGCTGCTTGTTCAGTCTCAAGATCAACTGGTTCTAGTACCAGGAAACCTGACTGGTCTCATGAATAGTACTGAAAACTTGGAAGGGCCCTTTCTTGCATAGTTCTCCCTTCCTTCAGAAAATTTCTAGTTCATTAGAGTGTTTCATCTGGTTAATTTCCAGTCTGCTTTAGCTCTAACCCACTTAACTTGTTTCTTCTCTGAGAGGTAATCCTTATAATTACTTTTGGGTTGCTGAGTGTGTATGAGTCTGAGACTTAAGAAAAGATGTAATTATACATGGAGGTATTTTCTTTCTTTACTGTTATTTTGCTTAACATGTTATTTTGGAGCCCCCTCCTTTGTCCCTCAGGTCTGCTAATGTTTACCTGCTTAACATGTTAATATACTAGTTAGTGTATAGAAATGTTATTTCCTTTGGGATTATAGCAAGAATTATTGAATCATGGAAATTATATATTAAACCTTTCGACAAAATAACAAACTTTTCCAAAGTGGCTATTCCATTTTACATTCCCACCAGCAACGTATGCAGTTTCCAATTCTCTGTGGTCTCACCAACATTTTCTGCTCATTCTACTAATGATAGGCATCCTAGTTGGTGTGAACTGGTAGCTCCTCACAATTTTGGTTTCTATTTCCCTCAAGGCTGAAGATGTTGATCATCTTATTAGCTTCTTAGCTGTTTATCATTTGCAGACAAATGCCTATTAATAGTTGGATCCATTTTAACTGAAATGTTTATATTGTTATTAGCTCTTTTTAGATTCCACTGTAAGTTACTTACTAGATGCACGGAGTCATCAGTTTTTCCCATTTGGATGCATTGTCTTTTCTTTTTGGTGTTCTTTGAAGCTCGAAAGTTTTTAATTTTGATGAAGTCTGTTTTATTGTTTTCATTTGCTTTGGTGTCAAATCTAAGAAATTGCTGCCAAACATAAGTTCGCAAAATTTATACCTCTATTTTCTATTAAGAGTTTTAAAGCATTAGCTCATATATTTAGTTTCTGTTCCATTTTGTTATTTTTTGTATATGGTGTGAGGTAGTAACCCAATTTCATTTTTTTTTTTCATGTGGATATCCAATTGTCCCAGACCATTTGTTGGAAAGATTGTCCTTTCCCTTTTGATTGTCTTGGCACTGTGCCAAAAAATCTGTTGCCCATAAACTCAAAGGCTTGTTTCTGGAGTCCCTGTTCTATTCAGTGTATTAATTTTATTGTTATGCCAGTATCACATGTCTGAATTACTCTAGCTTTGCAGTGAGTTTTGGAACCAGGAGGCCGTTTAACTTTATTATTTGTTTTTAAAATTGTTTTGGCTATTCTATGTTTTTCCATAGAAACTAGAGAATAATCTAAGAGTTTATACCGTTTATTGCCATTGTGATTGACATTGTTTTCTTAACTTCATTTTCAGATTGTTCACTGAAAACATATAGAAATACATTTTATTTTTATAAATTGATCTGGCATTCTGCAGTCTTGCCAGACTAATTTTTTAATAATTTTCTATATTTAAGATCATCTCACCTGTTTAGAAATAGTTTTGGATACCTTTTCAAATACGGGTTTTGTTTGACTTTAAGAGATTTTAAAAATAATACAAAAGTTTTTAAATCTACCTATGTGCCCATGTGTTTACTATTTCTGATGATTTCATCCTTCTCTGTGTGTGTACATTTCCTTTTGATATTTCCCTCTTCCCAAAAGACTTGACATTATTATAGTTTAGGTACACTGGGGATGATTTTATTTTTTATTTTTTTGGCTTTTGTATACCTGAAAAATATTCTCCTTTGTCTTTTAAAAGCTTTGTTTTGTGTTTATAGAATTTTGAATGGATATTTTTAAGTATTTGAGTGTAGGGGTCTCCATCCTGCGGGATGGGTGGACAGAGTAACACACTGTGGCAGTCGATTCAGTGAACACCTTCTCAAGTTTATTTAGGAAAGTACAAGGGCTTAAATAGACTGAGGAAACTATCTTGGGCCAATCAGCAAGGCCTCAACCAGCGGAGGGTCTCCCAGGGGGAGGAAATGAGTAGAGGAAGGAGGATGGAACACTCCAGTTGTTTTTGTCTCTTAATTAATAACTGGCAGTTCCTGTGTTTAAGCAAAACAACCTTACAAATAGTAACATTTCGTCCTGGGAAGGAAGGAACTCGGCCAAGGTCAGCGATGCTCTCGCGGAAGACCCCAACATCTCTCCCTTTTTAAATTTTTAAAGCAAAGCTTTCTCGGTGTGAGACTTGTCTGCCTTTGGTCGTTCCCCTCACAGCTAGGACTTACCTGTCATTGGACTACATACAGCACGGCGTATATCTTGTCTTAGGTTGTCTTGACTGTAGAGAAATCTTAACCTGTCTCTGACTACCAGCCTGATTATACACCAAAACCCCGGGGGGGGGGGGGGGGCGAGGGGGGTTGCCACATAGCCTAAGACCATGATGTTAGCGGCCAGAGTTTTAAACCTTCCATTCAACTGTGAACAACACAAGGAAAAATTAAACAGTAACACTTTTTCCAATAACATCAACCCATACAACATGTGAGGTAATTCTGGCCAGGAGGGAAACATTTTAACTGATTAAGAATATCGGTAACACTACCAACAATACATAGGGGGTGTCGACACAAGCAGTGACATTTTGTTTTGTAAGCCTATTTGTAGGATGAGGCTCTATCTCATCCATAGCCATTCCCAATTTTAAATATACAATCATCTCTGTCCAGAAACAGACCATCACATTCCCACTGACAGCTCATGTTTTGCAACACTGGAGGGGGAAGTGGTTGAGGAAAAAGTGTAAGAGGATATGTCCATTGGATTTGACCAGTCCAAGATATAGCGAGAAGTCCCAGTTATATTAGTCCAAACAGCCTTTTTACTTATACATCTCTGCCATGGACAGTCATACATCTTTCATTTCACTGTTTGGCTTTACTATTGGCTGTTAAAGCTGCACAAAGAAGAGTAACCATCATTGGGCCAGATACAGGCCCTGAAGTAGGAGTGAGTCTCACAGCCTGCTCCGTGGGGCCCTTGAGATCACCCCACATGGCCTTACGTTGTTTTTTTCTTTGGGTAATGCTCTCTTGTATCACAGAAGTCTCTGTTGTTCCTCCAGTGTCAGTCACTTCATGTGTTTGGTGGGTGGTTGTGGAGAGCCAAGGGTGGACAAGTCAGGCAGGGACCCAGATTGGCTGTGGTTCATCTTGGGGAAACACAGAAACAAAACCTCTGCCGAAAGTTAACAATGTACCTGGCCCTTTCCAAGAATTGGATATAACATCTTTCCAGGCCACTAAAGGTAGCACAGAAGGTCCAGTTAATGGGGCCCAATGCTTATGGCCAGGCATTTTCTGAGGGATCTTTAGGGAAAGTAAGAAAATTGAATGTAAAAAGAGCCTTGTGTAAGGCATCATTGGGGGAGGCATATTCCCCCGTTTTAGTAACAGGGACTTTAAGTCTCTATGGCAGCACTCAACTATACCTTGAGCTTGTGGGTTGTAGGGTGATATGTTTAATATTCTGAGTGGAACAAAACTTTTGAAATCCTTTGCTGCTATATGTAGGGCCATTATCAGTTTTGATAGACAGTGGAACACCCATAATCATAAAACATTTTAGAAGATGAGATATTGCATGTTTAGCAGACCCTTCAGAAGCTGCAGAGGCTGCCACGAAACCACAGTAGGTGTCTATAGTGACAGGACATATTTTACTTTACCAAAAGGAACATGATGAGTAACATGTATTTGCCATAAAGCATTGGACTTAAGTCCTCTTGGGTTTACCTCTGTGGGTTGTAATGGACCCAAAGGCAGAAGGGGAGCATGTCTTTGACAGTCTCTAATAATTTGTTTGCACATTTTAATAGGAAGTGTTTGAAAAAGTAAACGGAGGCTTTTGGCAGGTTGGTGGAATCTTAAGATGTAACGGTTTGACCTGTTCTGTTACAGAAAAGGCAGTGGGCTGGGACAGAAAATTCACCGTATCATTGGCCTCAGCAAGAGGACCAGGAAGCTTGCTATGTGCTCGATTATGTTGGACAAATAGTGGGGAGGTGCGACTCTCTAGCAGAGTCTGAATACTAGCAAGCAAGATACTAATCGGGCTAGAGACATAAAAGAGACAATGAGCAAAGGGCAGCAGTGGAAGTAATTTGGTACAATGATGATTATCAGTAATTTTGTTTTTAACTGCTTTGGTGACCCTATATATAAACTGAGCGAGATCTTCTATAGCCTTTTGTTTAAGGCCTTGCAGAGACTGAGATCCACCCTCTGCAGGGAGTTTGCGCCATGCCCTAAGGGCACACATGCGGACCTTGGCAAAGTAACCTGTGCCGATTGTGGCTTGCATTTGGGGGTCACTGAAATGGCGTTCACCTTGCAAAACTTCCTTGCCCCATGAGGGTGCATTATTTCTTTCAGCTTGTTGTTCACATTCATCATAGAAAACGGCCTTCCATTTAAGATAGGTGGAAGAAGAGCCGCTTGGCATAAGTCCTTCCAATCCTGAGGGCAGTTTCATTCCATTGAAATGGATCCCAGCAGTTGTTCAGCAGAGGCCCCTCTAGGGCCATCTTCCTTAACAGCCTTTTAAAAGTTCTTAAGAGTATCCAAATTGTGAGGATACCATTGTAAAGGCCTCTTCTTGGTGGGGTTGACATTGAGTGAAAAGGCCTGGAGAGGAGGAGCCCCGGGCAAGTTTTGCCTATTAGAGCTATGAAGGCCCGCTGCAGGGTGTAGCAGAAGATCCTGGAGCTCAGGGAATGGAGAGGGCTGAGAGGGCAGCCGGGGCAATGCCGAAGCAGCAGAAGTGGGCAAAGCAGCTGAGATAGGTTCGGGGGCATACGCTGGGGAACTGAAGGAGAAGGAGAAAGAGAAGCTTTGTCATCATCACCTTTGCGGGCAGCCTCAGCTACGGAGGAGCCCTCACCCTTAGATTTGTCGAAATGCCCCGAGAACAGGATGTTAACCATGACGACAAGGGGGTCTAATCCCGCACTTACCTGATCATCTCGTGTGTGGCACCAAATGTAGGGGTCTCCGTCCTGCCGGGACCAGCCCCAGCCGTGGAGGGAGCAAATGACAGAGTAACACACTCTGGGAGTGGTTTCAGTGAACCCCATCTCAAGTTTATTCAGGGAAGTACATACAAGGGCTTAAATAGACTGAGGAAACTATCTTGGGCCAATCAGTAAGGCCTCAACAAGTGGAGGGTCTCCCAGGGGGAGGGAATGAGTAGAGGAAGGAGGATGGAATACTGCAGTTGTTTTTCTAACTAAACTGGCAGTTCCTGTGTTTAAGCAAAACAGCCTTACAAATAGTAACATTTCGTCCTGGGAAGGAAGGAACTCAGCCAAGGTCAGCGATGCTGAGGCTCTTGTGTGCTGAAGACCCCAACATTTGAGCCCTTAAATTACTGTTGCGCTGTTGATGATCTTACATTGTTTTTGAGAGGTCTGCTGAAATCTTTATTTTCACTTTATGTGCTTGTTTAAGCGTGTGTATTTAAGTTCTGACTGTTTTAAAGATTTTCTTATCTTTCATTTGAGCAATTTGTCCGAATACTTCCAAGTATGCCCTGAAGTAGTTTTCTGAGTATCATTCAGTACATTTTTCTAAGTATCTCTCTTTTGCCTAGGGTTTGTTAACTTTTGGAATCTGTAAGTTCATACTTTTCATCATACTGAGGACTTTTTCTGCCATTATTTCTTTACATATTTCTGCCTCCCTCTTTTCGGTTTTGATGACCTCAGTTACAGAAATATTAAGCTGTTTGAAATTATTCTCATAGTTCTAAAATTCTCTGGTTTTCTTTTGTTTGAGACACGGTCTGGCTATGTAACCCAGGATGGTCCTGAACTCCCTGTGGAGCCCAGGCTGGCTTCCTACTGAATCACAGTGATGTTAATTGTTGTGAATCAAGTAACTATAGAGATGTGTCCTTCCTCTGTCAAATTTCTTTGATAATCCCTATCTTGAATTTTATGTTTATCATTCTTTTGTGTTTTTATTGGCAAGCTTTTTCTATATGTGGCCTGATAATAAATATTTTATCTTTGGCAGGCTACAACTTTACCCTTCAGCTTCAGATTTGTGGCATGAAAAGAACTATAAGAAATACATAAATGAATGAGCTTGGCTGTGTTTTAATTAACAAGCAGTGGGCCAGATTTGGCTGGCAGCTATTATTCACAAAACCTTGTCCTATATAAAGTAAACCTTTTTTTTCTTGTTTTTAAGTAGTGATTAGTTTTATATGTGTTTGGAACTGTGTGTAGCTGAGACATGCCATGTATATTACCTAATTTTTGCTTCTTGTTCTGCATTACTATGTTCGTGAGTTTTTTTGTATTGAGTATAATTATGTTTTATTTCTTTTCACTGGTGTTTCAGTCCAGTTTCATTCATCTATTTTAACAAATATTTAACATAAAGAATTGCTATATAAGTTCTGCGAAACAAAAAAGAGAACACTAAGATAGTAATTTCAAGACACAGCCATATGTAGGGCTAGGTAAACATGCAAAAGAGGTTAGAATTATTCAGACTTAGGAACTTGGAGGAAGGGTCCTCTAAAATTGGAACTTGGACTTCAGATGTTGAGGTGCTAGTGTGACTAGATCTACCATGTTTCAAGAGGGCTAGTAAAGGCTGGTTCTGCAAGGGCTTGAAAAAATTGCAACCTGGAGTCAGATGTTCTTGTCTGGGTAAGTAACTCAGACAGGAATGGCACTTGACAGTTAACAGGAAGGGATATATCCTTTTCTCCTTTAGTCACCTCAGATTTTTTTTAAACCCTCAGGTCTATGTCTAATTCTATAATCAGAGTTTTTAGAGAGCCTGATGGCAAAAGAGAAAAGGGGTTCACAGAGTTAGTTTTGGCATTACAAAAAGAGCATGTAAAAATGGGTTTAAAGATGAAAGTAGCAGCCAAAACACAAGTACTTACAGAATTCCATAGTGTAAGAATGCTAAAGTTTTTCTGTCCTTAGAAGATAGAAATTTGTGTTGAAGTTTTTGCCTGTGTACAAGAGTTTCTCTGTCCCGACCCGCGGGACAACAACGTGAGACCGGGGAGACCACCTAGAGGAATGAAGGCAGACAAGGGGCGCGAGAAATGGAGGCAAGACAAAATTCTGATCAAGCCTCAAATTTTATTGGTACAGCGGCGGCTTATATCTTAGCCGTGGACGCGGGGAGGGGGAAAGGAGGGGAATAGGGATGGTCCAATCAAAGCTTGCTAGCAGGTCACTAAGTTTCCTAGGTGCCTAACTATGCGGAAGTGTCTTGTGTCTAGGGGAGGGGTTAGTTGCCTAGCTACGGGGGAGGTATCTTGTGTCTAGGGGAGGGGTGCGGGTGCTTGTCTTCAAGGAAGTGGCTTTCTCTTGCGGCTCCTGACATTTCTCATTCGATTTTTTACTCATTGTACAATTATTGAAATGTCTTTTCATGGTTTATCAGCAGCTTCTTCTCTTGCCAAATCCAATACCTTATTTTCCAGGCTATATGACTTGATTGTTGGCACTGTTGACCTCGCACTCTTTAAGACTTTTTGAACTTTGTCAGTGTTAAATGCTTTTGATTCTCAAAATAGGATGAAGGTTGAAATTAAATGTCAGTTTTCTTAGATTTCTAGTTGACTTTAAATAGTATATTCTTAATTTTACTATTTTCTGTAATAATTAAAGAAACATTAAGACATGCAAAAGTAAAAAGGAAATAATAAAATCTAAACGTCATCTATAATACTATACATGACTTTTAAATCTTTGGTATTCTCTGACTTGAGAGATGGCCAATCTTCCCAATTTCTTGCTTAGACAATGATTTCATGTGAGTGTTTCACTGACATCTTAAATTAAGCATACCTAAAACCAGACTCATTTTTTTCTTATCATCTTTGCTTTTCTATTTTCTTTACATTTTAGGGGTCGTTGATTATTCTTGGCTACCATGAGTTATTAAAGTAACTTACTTTGGTAGTGGGACAAATGGCATTGTTTCTTCCTTTTACATGTTACCATGATTCCTGTGTGACTCTTTGTTTTATGGCTTTAGAGACCTCTCATTATTGCTATAGCACTGAGGAAAATATAACACACAAGAGAGCAAAGTGTAGTATTTGAGAGCGTGCACTATGAAACCTGTGTTTGAGTCCTGATTCTCCTTATTAGCTGCCTTTACTCTGGGCAAGATGATGTATCATTAATATAGAACAAGAGTTAATACCTACCAAATAGCATTGTTATGAGAATGAAATGGAATAGTAAATAAAAAGTACTTATAGTCTGAAACTATTCCTGGCAAGTGGCAAGCGCTAGATACAAGTATTAGCTTTTAACAATTATTGTTTTTGATCTAATACCCTTCAGAATGAACCTCAGGATATTTTGAATGCTTAGTAATTGGAGTAAACCCTACTGTACCTTAGTATCTTGTGCCAGGCACTTGTTTCTATGACATACAACAAGGCAAGTTATTTCCCTAATATTCTCCACTTTTTAAAAAATTAGGAATAGCATCTTCTTTAAATTTTTTTTTCTGTATGTGTTTCTGTTTAAGTCATGGTATTTCCTGATTTACAATCAGTTCTTTAGCTCGTTTTGCATTCACAGTGGATTTAAATGAAATGAGTAGTGTTCCACTAGATAAAAGATACCAAAAAGTTTCACTTTCCATGATTGTTTTAATAGGTTTCTTAAAAGGACATAAGCATTGCCATTAGGAAAAAAATTGATTAAAGGATTTTTCTGCTTTGTTTTTAGAATTTCTGCAAGGAAAGAATGAAGAGTGCATCATTGAAAGATTTATGTCTTGAAGACAAAAGGCGTATTGCAAACTTAATTAAAGAACTGGCCAGGTGAGACAAAATGTTATATGAAATACATTGTAAGACTCTTTGAATACAAGAGATTGCACATACATTTTTCGTCATTGATTTTATGGGAACAAACACCTAGACAAGATTTTTTGTGTGTTGCTCTTACCCCAGATCTTCTTTTAAGAGGTTTTCTCTGTGCCATAACTTTCTCCTTCTACGTACTCCTAATCTTGTGTTTCACGATCTCCCCAGTTGTACCACAGGCTTATAGATGGCTCTCTGCAGGAGCACTTCTCCAAATCATAGCAGATTATTTTGGGAGAAGAACCATCTCCCACTATAATAAGCATTTATTTGAGAAACTTATATGGAACAACTATTACAGGGATACTTTTATGGTAACTTCGTATCTCTCATGTTGGTTTAATATTTATTACTTGGAATTTCTATATAAGGTTGGACTGCCCCTTTTTGTCCTTATTTATTCATTTTCATATAAATTTTATCAATATCAAACTCATGAACATTTGTTTTAATCCAGGACTCACAGAAACCAAATTTGGTAGCAAGATGATGCTTTTCCAAAAACTTCAATTAAAAAAATTGCCTATTCATTTGAAGTAGCTCAATATAATATAGCCAGAGCCCTGTATCTTTACCCAGCTTCTGCCAATGGTAATATTTTAACTACAGAATACACGACAACAAGGAAATTGGCATTGACAGAATTTGTTAGTCATGTATAGATTTTACCAGTTTTAACTGTACTCATTGTGTATGTAATTAGTTCTATGAAATTTTATCATGTGTGGAACTGTGTACAATCACCATAGTCAATATATAACACAGTTCTGTTACAAGGATTCAAATAATCTTGTTAAGGACATGACAACTGTTTTTCCTACTCCCTTTCCTGATTCCTATTGACTATAATCTATTCTCCCTCTGTATAATTTTGTCATTTGAAGAAAACTGGATAAATGGGACCATAATGCATGCAGCTTTTTGAGATTGTCTTTTTATCACTTCACATAGTTATCTTGAGATTCATCCAAGTTGTTGCATATTTCAAGTGTTTATTTTTATTGCTTCGTGGTGGTACATGGTGTAGAAGTTCCGTTGCCTGTTTAATGAACACTTAGGTTGTTACCAGTCTTTTTGGAGGGGAGGGAGTGCAGCTGTGGATTGAACTCAAAGTCTTATGCCTGCTAGGCCAGTGGTCTACCAGTGTCCTACATCCTCAACTTACCCTCACCACTTTTTATTTATATTTTCTTTGAAACAGGATCTTGCAGAGTTGCCCAAATTGGCCTTGACCTTGAAATCCTCCTGTCAAGTGTCCCTAGTAGCTGGTATTAACAATGTGTATCACCACTCCTGCCATTCCAGTTTTTGACAGTTACAAATGAAGCTGCTATGAGCATTCATGTGTAAGGTTATATGTAAATATAAAATTTTCATTTCTTTGGGATATTATGTCATTAAGTACATGTTTAGTTTCTAAGAAACTGCTCAAGTACTTTCTAGAATGGTAGTACAACTTTACCTTCCCCAACAATGCGAGAAAAATCTAAATTCTCTGCATTCTAGCTAATAAAATTGTTATAATGGATTTTTATTTTAGAAATTCTTGTTCATGTGTAGTGAAATCTCATCTTGGTTTTAATTTGTATTTCTCTAATTGCCAGTGATGATATGAATCTTATTCTATGTGCTTATTTCAATCTATCTCTTTTGAATTCAGCAAAATGTCTCTTTATTATTGGAATGTTTTAAGTTTTTTATTGCTGATGTTTGAGATTTTTATTATTATGTTCTAGATGTATTCTTTGTTAAATAAGAAATTTGCAGTTACTTTTTCTAGTCTATAGTTTGTTTCTTCGTTCCATTCTCAGAGTAAAAGTTTTTAAAGTAGATCAGAGTTAAGCTTGGGGGCACAGTCCTATAATCCCAGTGTTCTGGGAGATTGAGGCAAAAGGATTGTAAGTTCAAGCCTAGCCTGGGAAATTTAGCAACTTAGTGATGTTTTGTCTCAAAATCAAAAACAAAAAGTGATCTGGGGGTTTAGCTCAGTGTGAAGACCCATGATAATTATGTCATTCTTAAAAAATCTTTTTGCCTATTGGTGTCCATTTGCTCCCACACCATCTGTTGAAATCTGTGCAATTCATTCAGAAATCTGCGGGGGCATATTTATATGCGTCTGTTGCTGGGTTTCTTTTTGCATTGACCTGTGTGTCTATTCCTTTGCCACCTATCTTGATCACTGTATGTATACAATGTAGTAAACTTTTAACACTGCGGAGAGTGATTCTTCCCAAGTCTTTATGAATAGAAAATGGTTTGGAGGATAACATTTTAAAGTTGTTTTCATAAGAGTACTAGCTATGAAGAATTTTTTTTCACTGTGTTAAAAGTCAAACCAAATGGGAAAAACTGTCAGAAGATTTAGAAGACTAGGTTATTCCTGTAAAATAGTCATGTATAGCATATTTAGAGTTTCAACTATTATGCATATCCACTGGCATTATTTCAGGGGAGTAGTCATGATGGTGTTTCACACCCACCAATGGTCATTGAGAAACATATTTTCAAAAGAATATAATATTTAGTAGTTCTCAGCATGATACATAATAAAAATAGCATATTTTCTAGCTGCAGAGTGACATGCAATATAAAGGCAAAGTTCTAACTGTCGCTTCTTTTTAAGGATATCTTGGAGGTTTAAACCATCCTTACAAATTAAGATTTTTTTTAAAAAAAGGTTCTTGATTTCAGTAATCTTAGTTGGGAAAACTGTTTGTGTACCAAAACTAAGCATCTTACCTCTATCTTATAGGGATTAGTTGAATTCTTATATCTGAGATCTCCTTTAATCAGTATCTGTATCAATGCTATGTATGGAAAATCAGAAAGATATCTAAAAGATTTATTGATGGTTGTTGAAGAAAATAAATATAGGTAAAACTCAAGAAGGTTAGAATTGGTGTAACAGATTAGAAAATGGTTTTCTTCAGGTGAGGTAAAACAAGAGTAACAAGAATAACATACTATATTCTTTCTTGTGCTAAATGTCAAACCAAAAGGAAAAGTATGGGAAGATTGGGGAACAAACATATTCCTGTGACATACTCAAGTACAGCATACTTAAAGGATTTTAGCTATGCAAATCCACTGGCATGATAAGCCTTATTGGATATTCTCAATAGATTATAAAAAAAGTAAAGAAAGATCCCAAGTTTGTACTTGAATTACCTGAATGTAAGGCAGCAAAATTGTGGTAGCAGACAAGAAAACAAACATTTTAAGACAAGTGTGGTATGAGTTAATAATCTAGCCTTCTCAATAATCTGTGTATGCTTAGGGACATTTTTATTTTAATAGTGAAAAATAGGATAATTGATACAAATGTGGAAGCTGGAAGAATATCATAGTTACAGTGCTTGCCTAGTAAGCAAAAGGCCCTAAGTTTGATTCTCCACCACGATATAAACTGGGCATGGTGGTGCATGTCTGTGATCCCAGCATTTGGGAAGCTGAGACAGGTGGATTGTCACGTGTTTGAGGACAGCCTGGGCTCCATAGTGAATTCAGGACCAGCCTGCACTGCATAGCAAGACCTTGTCTCCAAAAAAACAAAACAAAACAAAACAAAAAAACCCACAAGTGTAAATCAAAATTTACAGATCAATAGAGAATGGATATCACAAAGATAAATTAGGAGTAATGTGAATTATTTAGCTTGTGTAAGAGAATGTTAAGGAATGAGTTGATATATGGGTTTAAAGTAAGTGAAGGGGTTTCTCTGAGGTGTCTAGCATTGATTTACATTTGCAGAAGGATAAGTGGGCTATTGATTGATCTTTCTAGAAGACATTAGGCTAGAGGAATTCTTTGTGTTGAAGTGGCTGTATTAAGCGACCTCAGAAAGTCTTTTATAGTAAAATTAATGAATTGTTTGCATAGGTGGGAAAAGTAGTGTCATTTATGGGGATTTGACAAATGAGTGGCTTTACAAAATATTGTAGTTTGTTCTGAAGCATGGTGACAGTTCCCAGTATATCCTTTTTTTTGTTTGTTTGTTATGTTTTGTTTTTCTGTCCAGGGGGAGGGATGCCATTTACTAAGGCAGAGACTAGTATAGACTCACTCCTTAAAGGAAAAGCAAGTTTTAACATTTTAAAATAGTATGAGTTGTCTTCTAAGAAGCCTGGAACAAAACCCTCTCTGCTGTTTTATATCCCATGTTCCTCCTGTGAAATGATACATTGTTCTCCCTTGGGCACTTGAGCACTGACTCATTTGAGGGAAGGGTTCTTTTTTTAGGCCTAGATACTGATTTTTCCCAAAGGACAATTTGCTATCTCTACTTGACATTTTGCAGAAGAAGAATAGCAAATGTAACATGATTAGTTTCCTCTTATAAAATGAATAGATTATTATTTTATATTCTGATTTTTTAAAAAATTGATTATAATTTTATGTAAGGTCTATGATTAAAAGAATGTACACCACACACACACACACACACACTTTTTTTTAAGTAACTAGTGTGTACTCAGTACTCCTGCTGGAGTTTTGGTTAGGGTTCTATGAGAGGGAGAATTGACAGAAATCTAAGAAAAGGGGCTTTATTGGGATGGCTTTCAATTTGGAAGAGAGAGAGAGTCTAAAATGTGTAAAAGCTGGAGGGCCTGTTGGCTACAGCCAGCAGTTAGAACACAGATCCTAAACTGCAGGAGTGGCAGTGAGAAACCACTGTGGTTCCCTGTTGTTTAGAGAACAATGGCAAAGACCGGAGACTGAAGATCAGAGATGTGTAGGACATGTAGATCAGACCAGCGCAAACGATGTCTGTAGACAATATTGGAGGCAAGAGCTTTCCCGGGAAAAGCTGTAACAATCTTTCTTCTTTCCTTCCTTTTATTCAGTATGAGCTGCCAGATGGGGGTGGTTCTTCCCTCCTTCAAGTCACTCACAAACACAAGTTCTTCCTTGGGTGTGTTCCTAATCCCTTTTAAGTTGCCATAATCCCTTTGACAGTCATACCTGGTTCTAATCAGCCTACTACTAAAGTTTTTCTTTTTTCTTTTACAGCAGTTAGTTTTCTTTTTTGCATGGCATATGAAAAATTGTACAGTGGCATAACTGTAGGTACATGTGATCTATATACACATTGTGTGCTATAGCTATTCAGACTTTTCTAAGTTTTTATTTTTATTTTTTTACACATATATTTGTATATGCTAGTTATTCTTTCCTAGTTTGTTTGCATATGCCGTTTGTACTGCATTTGCGTTCTTCGACCTGAATTAAGTAGGAGAAAGGAGTAACTGCTTAGCTAAATAAGGGCAGGGCCAAGAGCAGAGATGAGAATCCTTGCGAGAACTTACCTAAGTTACTGCCTCAAAGTGGAAACTATGATTTTAATTATTGAGAATTAAGTATTAAGAATTAAGAATTAATTATTGAGAATTAAGTATTCTCAGTTTAACATTTTATAACCTCAAGTGTTTACTTTTATTATGTTAATCCTCAGGTTTTGCCTGAAAAACAGTTACTGATCATTTGCTGTGTTATCTTTTTAAAATCTTTTATGGAAGAGATGAGTTTTGTCATTTTTTAAAGTAGCCCAAGACATAGCAAAGGTAAATAAGTAGCCTACTAATACCTTATGTTAGCTTTTGCAGAGGTCAAAAATTTTATCTTTATTCACTCTGAGGCATGTTTTCCTTGTAATTTCAATTTGCTTGATATTACACAAGTATTAAAACTATTTTGTTTTCAAAATAAAGCTACAGGTAAAGTAAAATCTTTCTTAGATATTCCCTTTTTCTTCCCACTTTCTCCTGTACATGCATTTGCTTATGTTTGGGTAAGATTTCATTTTTAACTTACAGAAAAGTTACCAAGGTACAGTTTTCACATATTGTCCATTCAGTTTTTGACACATTTTTTGTTAGGGCATTAGGTAGTACTATTGTCATGACTGAGAAGTTAAAGTTGATACAATAGTATTGACCAAAGTGCATATTTTATTCATAATTTCACCAGTATCACTTCACTGATAGCATTTTTCTGATTTAATATCCAATTCAGAGTCTAGTACTGTGTTTAGTAGTCAAATCTTGATCTCTGATGTGTAATGACTCTTCAGTCTTTCATAACCTTGATGCATAAAGAATGTTAGTCACATATTTTATAGAATGCCCCTTTGTATACATTGCTCTGTTTTCTTTGAATTAAATTCAGATTTTGCATTTGTAGCAAGAATACAACAGAAGTGATGTGTCTTTTCAGATGGGTTTATCAGGGGTGCCTGAAATTATGTCTCTTTACTGATGATAATTATCTTGATCACCTGGTTAAAGGGGTGTGTGGCCAGTTTCTCCACTGTGAAGTTATTTTTTTCCTTTTACAATTAATAAATGCAGTAGTTTTATTTTGTTTGTTTTATACCAGGGTTTGAGTTCAGGGCCTTTTCACTGAGTTAATCTCCAAACAATTTTATATATATATATAGTCTTGCTAAATTGCCATATTTCCCAGGCTGGGCTTGAACTTGCATTACTTCTGCTTCATTGCCCATAGTGCTGGGATTACAAACCTGCACCATTGGACCTGGCTTAAATACAGTAGTTTTGTAGGTTATAATGTAGTATTATGTCTTGCCACATATAAAACACAGTTCTCAAATAGAATTAAGAGATAGTTTATTCTGGAGAAAATATGAGTGACCATGGCTTGGGAATATAGATTTGGTTTTCCTCTCCATGTCAATAATTGTATAGAGCTTTTAGAGTTACAGAACAAAAGGAGGTCATAAATCAAGGCTCTTCTTAAATACATAAATGGAAACATCCAGTGGAATATTTATAGAAAAGCAAGGAAATCTCTGCTCTGTATCTTAGATGCTATCTGATGACATTTTTTTAAAAAAAAACTTTGAGTTGGGTGGAAGCTAGAATGTCTGTTTGACATTCCAAAAGGTTTTAACTTAGTAATTACAGGAGTTAGGTCAGACCCAGAGGATAGTAAAGACCATAAAAGGGGCTAAGATAACCCAAGGTACTTTGGGTAAGACACTGTAGCCTTTTTGTAATCATTGAAATACTGATTAACAAGGTTGAATAACCTTGTAGGATATAAGTGTGGCTGTCCTTCTGGTACTTTAAGGTCTTGTTACTAAAATTGTTCCAATTTTGGAAATTGAAAGGAAATGTTAGGAAAGTAAGAGCACAAACAAATTAGTATGTAAGCAGTTAGATAAAAATACGAAGTTTGGATGGCTTAAAGAATGTTGTTCCCACAGTATGATAAAATACAAATAAAAAGGTAGAACGAACTGCACACCCAGGACATCTTGAAAAAAACTAAAAAATAAAGGTCAAATATATGTACCTACACTGAAATCTTTCATAGACTTTTACTAACAGAGTAGGACAAGTATGAGCTCTAGTTTACCTGGGTTGGACACAGCTGGAAATGGATCAGATTTCAGCTAAGATAGGTCACAGACGGATGAAGGCCAGATGTGGTCAGCTAGGGAACCCTTGGGGCAGCAATTACGGAGATATGCTCGAACCCTCTAGAAGGACTTTTTTTCTATAGTCCTTACTTGGTGAGAGTCCTGATAAAGGAGAGTGCTAATAAAGTAGTTCCTTGGTGCAGGTTTGGGGGACAGATTCTTTCTCTATCTCCAGTCTGCAACAATATGACCACCACCACCATGCATGCACGCACGCATGTGAGCGTGCAGCACTTGCGCACACAAACCAAAGTTTCAGGAAGTTGAACTAGAGAAACTATTGTCCTTAGAGCATTCCTGAAAACTACCTGTGGAGGTTACTCTCTCATTGCTGGGACAGAACACCAGTCATACACACTTAAGGGAGGAAAGATTTTGGCTCATAGTTTCAGAAGCTCACAGTCCATACATGGGCGGTTGATAATGGTCAATACACATGGCAGGGACACAGCTGGAGAGCTCTTCATGGCGTGACAGACGAATAAACCAAGTCCTGGAGGAGCTGCCTTTCTGGGTACTGTCCCAGTATCTGCTCCCTCTGACGAGGACCCACCTCTCCACAGCACATGGGTATTTTTCAAGATCCAAGTGCACAAGGCTTCTGGGGGACACTCCACATCCAAACCATAAGAGGGTAAGCAAACAATCCCAGAGACAAAACAGGGTTACATGGTAGTTCCAAAATCACAGAGGAAGGAAAAGAGCACTTAGAGACTTATTAGGATTAAACATAATTCTTAGAATAACAACAAATTTCCCCCAAGCCAGATTTTTGCCACCAGATTGACAAATGTCTAGTAAGAGAGATTCATTAAGAATGCCCTCTAAGTGGGAAGACAAAATCAAAGGTGCAACATGTCTCACTTGAAAGGAAGTTATGCATGGAGGACTTTGAAGCTGATCGTGGACTGAGAGTCATCATAACAACAGAAACCTCAAACCAGTCTTAACATCTGGTTAGATTAACATAATCCCTACACTAAAATACCTAGCTGAAAGAAAACTCTGTCCATTAGCAAGCATTGATAATGTGTACCTGTTGTGGTTTGGATCTGGAATGTCTAATTATTTGTGTGATATGTATTATCTACAGAAACATGTGCTGTTAGGAGATGGGCACTCGATCTGAAGGGGTAGATTATGAGCATATGGTGGATTATAGTCATGTGGTGGAAAACAGGCATGTAGTAGATTCTAGGTAACAGATGTATGGTGGATTAAGGGCTTAAATCTGGAAAGGAAAGCACTGATGCTGGACTTGGAAAGGGCAGATCACTGACATAGGACCTGGAAGGATATATGCTACTTCCTCATTTCCTTCAGGGATTGGCTTCCTGTCTGCAGTGCTGTGAGGTGCAACCTCCTCTTCCACCTCTGCCATGTGCCTCCACTGTTGCCAGCAACACATGAATGGACTGTGACCTTCTGAAACTGTGAGCAAAAATAAACTTTTCTTCCTCTAGTATATACATGTTGGGTATTGAGTCACAGTGATGAAAAGGTAACTGAGATGGTAACCTAAGTCTCTACTAATATACCTCAGTTGTTCAAATATCAGTAAATTATGAGGCATAGGGAAAAGTAGAAAAAACAGAGACATGATAAAGAGAATATTGGGATGTGTTCCAAGTGGGCACAGATGTTGAACAATCTGATGAAGAATTTTAAATAATTGTTTAGTACATAAAAATTTGTTTTAGTTGCCTATGGCTGCCCAATGTATTATAACAAAATTAGCAACTTGGAACACTGGAAAGCTCCCTTGCGACTCTCTTCGATTTCAAGGAATTTTGAGACCCAACCTAAGTTTCTTTGAAGTAATTTTTTTTTTGTATGGTTGAAGCATCAACTTTAATCTTTCAGAAGTCTTAACAAAACGTTCACTCTTGGTGTTATCTTTTGAGCATTGTTTTCCTGGTAGTATACTGGATTTGAAATTTGATTAGAATATGTATAATTTTTGCATATTTTGTTATATAAATAAGATGGCAATTTTTAAAATCATGCAGTTCTTTTAGTTTTTAGTCTGTTAATTTATCACACTTTTCTTCCACCTTACTGTAAGCATCAAGAAAAAAATGAGGGCTACCTGTATCATGTACTTGGCAACTGACTTTCATTGGAGTGAGCAACAGTCATAAGCAGGACAGAATTCACTATCTGTTTATAATTGAATCATATGTATGACATCAATTCCAAGGATCCAACTTATGCCCAGTGACAGAGAATTAAACAAGGACATGAAAACATGGATACAGGGATCACTGCACACCTTAGAGGCCACCTCTCACAGTATCTTTTTGGTTTCCTAAATTAGATTGTTAAAGCATATTGTCTGTAAATTCTTTAATATTTTTCATATTCATAATGATTTCCTATGTACATAACATTTTCTTTCCAGTCTGTATGCGTTTAATTTCATTGAATTGTTGAACTGGCTACGACTTACTTTCAACAGAGATGGTGACGTCTGGAATTCTTGCCTTGTACTTGAAGAGCAAGGTGAACAACATTGTTCTTTTTGTTCACCCTTATAGGTATGATAACTGATGACAACTGTAAGAAATTTTTCATAAATGTTCATTACTAAATTGAAATAGTTTTTTCACTTCCTAGTTTGCTGAGAATTCTTGTGAACAGGTTGGATTATGTCAAATGACTTTCCTACATTAGATTTCTCTTTTTTCATTAACATAATGAAATACTTTCATTGTCCTTTGTTAATCACATCTTGCCTTTCTGACAAGGTATACTGTTATTTGTATGTCTGGATTCACTTGGTTATATCTTTAAGGATTTTTTTCATCATGTATGTATGCTGTATGTACGGATTGAGTGGACTACAACTTTTTGCCTTAATATCATTGTTAGATTTTGATATCAGGATTATGGCTACTTCATAAAAGAGATGACTAGGAAAGATAATTTTCTTAGTGCCAGCTTAAACGTGTATTTAATGATCAGATACTTAATTGTTGTTTAAGTGTTTTATGTCATCGATTAAAGCACTTGCCTAGGAAGCTCAAGGCCCTAGGTTGTATTTCCCACAACCACATAAAACTGGTCATGGAGGCGCATGCCTGTAATCCCAGCACTTAGGAGGATGAGGCAGGAGAATTGCCAAGTCTAAGGTTAGCCTGGGCTACATAGTGAGTTCAGGACCAGCCTGGGCTACAGAACGAGACCCTGTCTCAATAAAAGGGGAAAAAAAGTGTTTTATGTCATATAATTACCTCTAGTGCTTTACTGTTTAAAAATTGTACTCTATTAAGATTTTTAAAAACCATATGTATTTTGATCAATTTCTTTATGCCTAGTGTTTCTGATTCAAATTCATTTATATCATTTTAATTTTAATATCTTGTTTACCATTTTCATGTATAGGAGATTTATGCGTTCAAATTCTATTTTACTTAGACTTTTTAACCACTTGTATTACTTAAGGAAAGAAAATCTTTTTCTAGTGGGAATATAATAAACAGTCTAATGTTTAGAACAATCTTATAATACCAAAATAAAACTCCATCCCTATAAGCATTCACTTCACTGGTGATGTCCCCCCATTCTGGTTAATGCACCCATGAACTAAGCACCTTTGTTCCACGATGCCCTTCCAAGGATGACTTTGCCTTTGAGCTAGCTTCCCATGGACTAAATCCTCTTGAAACATAAGCCAAATCTTTTCTTCTCTGCGTTGTGGATTTCAGCTGTTGGTGTCCAGCAATGGGACTATTTACTAAAATGCTAACCACTAGTCTACTTTCTATCTCAGTGGATCTGGCAACAAATGGAATCAGTACAATAAGTGATTTAAAAAAAAAACTTAGGTAGTAATATCAAGGTTTATCTATATAGTAAACACATCACTTCTGTTTACTGTTGAGTAATATTCCATTATATGGACAGTGCTCTATTTTATTTATTCATCTATAGACATTTGGGTTGTTGTGCTTTCTGGTTGTTAAAGAATATGCTGCTGTGTTTTTCCTGTGGATATGTTTGTATTTCTCTTAAGTGTGTACCTAGAAGAGGAATGTCTAGGTCATATTGCTAAGGGTTTAGTTTTTTGAGGACCTATTAGAATGTTTTCCAAAGTGGCTGAACTGTTTTATTTTTCCACAAGCAGTGTATGAGGAGTTCAGTTTTCCCATAGCTTAAGCAACATTTATAATTGTCTTTCTTCATTATGATCATCCTACTAGCTGTTAAGTTATGGCTAATTGTGGGTTTGATTTGCCCTTAATACAATTGGCTGTTCGTATTGTCTTTTTATATGCTTCTTGACCATTTTTGTCTTTGTGTTTGATGAAATATCTATTAATTTCCTTTTTAAATTCCTTTTCATTGTTGAGCTCTTTATATATACAGTATACAAGATTTTTATTATATATATTATTTGCAAATGTTTATCTTATTTGTGCTTTATTTCTTTCATTTCCTTGTTTTTTTTTTGATGGTGTCATTCATTTAGAGCCAAAATGAATCATTTGATAAAGCTGAGTCTATCAGTTGTTCTCTTTTCATTTTTGTTTTTGGTGTCTTATCTAAGAAAATATTGTTGTATATAGGATACCAAAGATTTATATCTGTATTTTCTTCTGAGAGTTTATAGTGTTAACTCTCAATGTGATGTTTCATGCATTTTTGAGTTGATTTTTATATTCAGTGTGTAATATAGGAGCCCGTCTTTTTTCTTTTTTGTTCAAGAAAATTGAACTAGCATCATTCGTTGAAAAAAAATTTTCTTTCCCTTCAGTTTCTTGACTAGCAATCAATTATAAGTTTGAAGGTTTTACTTCTGGAGTCTCAGTTCTACTATGTTGATCTGCATGTCTACCTTCATGACATACTGCATTGATTAATGTAATTTTATAGTATGTTTTGATATTTGGAATTGTATTCCTGGACCTTTGCTTTCCTCCTTCCAAAGTGTTTTAGATGTTTTTAGTTTCTTTCATTCATACATGATTTTAAGGACTAATCTCTGCAGGGAAAATTGATATTGATATTGAGATATTTTGTGTTAAATTGATCAGTTTGGGACCTTCCATCGTACGTCTATTGTCATACAATAATAAGCGTGTTTTCCTTTTATTTAGATCTTAATTTCTCTCAATGTTCTGTAGTTTTCAGAAATGAGTATTTATTCAATTGAATTTATCTATTTGCGTCTTATTCTTCTTGATAATATCATAAATAGTATCATTTCCTTGATTTCATTTTTGGGTTGTTCACTCCTAGTATAATAAATACACAGTTGATTTTTGTAATCTTATCTATCTTTCTGCTATCCTATCACCTTTCTGAATTGCTTTATTCTAATTGTTTTGTGAGCTTCTTAGTTTTTGTGTATAAAATCATATCATGAAAGAGAGGTAGCTTATTATTAATATTAACGCTTCTAAGGGCCAAATAGTTTGTAATGGATAATGTAATCATAGCAGCATAAAAGATTTTAATATCCTGTCTAGTAGTATGGCAACAAATATTTCAAATGTACTTCAGAAACCAAATTTGAAAAAGCATGATTTTACCTGGCTAGGGCACTTCAAGCTTTGTAAAAGTTTATCATGTATAATCTGACATTATAGAATATAGTCATGCAAGTATTTTTGCCCTCACTGATCAGTCGAGATTTTTATAGATCTCCTTCTAGTCCACCAAAGATAGAAAGTAAATATAGGAGTATAAGTCTGTGTTTTGACCTGAACAGGTACTAGAGATAATCTCTGCATTTAGGTTAATGTTAAGACAAATCTGATTATCTGCTTTCTTCTTACTGTGTTTTGTGGCCATGGGTCTTTGGTCAGTAAAGAAATAAGTTTTCAGGCAGTTTCTCCACCTGCAGACATAGCTTGTTGTGAAGGCCAGAGTGTCTCTTCCTACCACCATCTCTTGCAGCACACGTAGGCACAGCCAGGTCTCCAGCCCACCACCAGTGCCAATGCTCACTGCAGATGTAGCCCAGGGCCTCTAGGCCCACCTTCAATCTCTGCAGACTAAGCCTAGGTCTCACTGCCCACAACCTTTCCCCATTGTGGCCTGAACCCAGAGGCATTCGGGGCATCCAGGTAGCTATAAGAGTCCTTGTTTAGCTTCCTTTTGCATATACTATACTGAAAGAAATTATGATTATTTTTTCCTGCAGTAGACATTCAGCAGATATTTTTAAAATAAATAAATGAAAGTTAAATATTTCCTTACTCAGGTAGAGATTTTATTCTTCATCATGTTGTCAGGAGTTTACCAGTCTAGGCAGAGAGATTTTGGGACAAATTTGCTCACTTTGATGTTATTTTGTCACATATTATATTGTCATTCATTTCATCTTTGTTTTATGCAGTTTCTTACAGATTCATTGCTTCCTTTCTTTTACATTCATCTTCATGAAAAATGTCACCTCTTCTAACGTTTCTCATATCAACTTATTACTCTAATTCTGTTGGACTAGCATTTGCCTAGATTGTGGCATTAATATGTCAGTCTTGCAATTACTTTATTTAAAAAAGAAGGGTCTTGGTGCCATTCATGAGCATGATCATACCCTAAACACAAGTAAGGTGGTTTTGGAAAATGGTTTGCATATCATGATGAACCAGAAAAAAATAAGTGTGTTGAGTACTACATTGTGTTGTACGCTTATGTAGAAATTATTTCAGAGACAAGATACAATTAATTCCTGAATAGGATTGAAACTATTATAAAATTAAAAATTCTGATTTTTAATTTGGTTATCTCATTGATTTAATTATATTGTGGTTTGAACCTAGAATGTCTAGGTAACCCAAAAGTCTCGTGTATTTGAATGTTATAGTTTTTCTGTGGATCCTTATGCTGTTGGGAGATTGTGGCCTGGTCTAGAGGGGTGAATTACATTATAGGCATGTGCCAGATCATAGATTGCAGGCTAGTGAATTGGGTTACGGGCACATGGATTGGATTACAAGCATGTGGTGAGGGCTTAAACCTGAAAGGAGTGGAACACTGAGGCTGGACCACAAGCGGTGGATCACTGGGTTGGGACCTGGAAAGATACATATTGTTTCCTACTTCCTTTGGTTTCTTGATTTGACTTGACAGGACTTGATTTGCCTTCCTGTTTGCCCTCTGCCATGGGCCTCCACTGTTGCTGGCTGTCCATGGGTTGACTGTGATCCTCTGAAACTGTGAGCTAAAACACCTTTTCCTCCACTGACTTATGAATGTTGAGTATTTAGTCACAGTGACCAAAAAGTAACTAAGACACATTATATCAGAGGGTGGGCAAGAAAGGGAGCCTAGGGATTCATGTCATTCAGAAGTTGTTCTGGTAGAGTAGGATTATAGAAGGAACTGTATTTCGTTTCTTAACTAAATAAGAGTTTGAGGTTATGGACTTAAGGACTTTCATCTATCCATGTGTGATCTTATGGGATAAGCAACCTTTTGGAGGAAAAAGTACCCACAACAGAGAAATTCAAAGCTAACATCTCTTTACACAAAGTAAAATGAAAGTCAGTATTATTCTGATATATACTTCAGTGAATTATAAAATTTAGTGTCTTGTTTAGAGATTTTTAAAGTTCTCCTACATCACCAATGCACCTCAGCGGTTGGGAGCTTACTCAGCGGTTAAAGCTCTTGCCCAGCAAGCACAAGGCCCTAGGTTTGGTTTCCTAGCACTACATTAACTGGGCATGGTGTCATATGTTTGTAATCCTGTAATCAGGAAGATTACATTGATTTAGAGGCCAGCCTGTCCTACATAGTGAATTCAGGACCAGTCTGGACTACAAAGTGAGGCCCTATCTCAAAAAAAAAGTAAGTAAAATAAATAAATAGTTTACTTTCCCTGTATAATCGTGTCAGAAACCATGTTTTTTTGGGCATGATTGCATTTAATCTTTTTGAATTTAGTCCAAGCCTTCCGTCAAATGCCATCTTTTTATTGCAATCCAGTTATGTGTGTGCTGTTCAAGAATGCAAGGTATTATTACCCAAGAAAGGTAAACTTTCCTACACATGTTTAGTAAAACATTTAAGACAAACATGTTATAGGAAACATGAGGGTGGGGAGGTGAAGGGGAAGGAAAAATGGTGAACATACAGTATGTATGTGCTGCACAAATCCAGCAAGAAAAATGTAAGACTGTGTATCACAGACATACTACTAATAATAATTTTAAAATAATGTTATATATATATATATATATATATATAGCCTATTTCATTGACAGGATTTGAAAAAATGCATGAATTTAAATAAAACCAAATTAGTTATTGTGATAATAAAGAAAAAGAAAATGATGTTTTAAACTTTTTTGCCCTGTGTCTTATGTAGGACTTTCCATATTTAAGATGTCTCTGATGATTAGAAACATTCTTGAAGTAAATATCACGTACATATTTTGTTACTAAGATGGAGAAGATTGCTTTATGATAGATTAAGTTAAACAAAACAAGCTTGGTATGGTGGATTATATCTATAATCCCAGCATTTAGGTGATTGAAACAGAAGGATCACAAATTGGATCCCAGTGTAGGCAACATATCAACTTAGTTGGACCCCGTCTCAAAAAAATCAAAAACAAACAAAAAAGGGTTGGGGTTCTCATCTCCAGGACCGCAAAACAAGCAAAAAACACTTTCCCTGATGTATTCAGTGCATCTTTGGAAGAAATTTAGCTTATTAAGCTATGAAGGCATTTAAAAATTTTTTTAATTCCTTTGGACATTATTTTTTCTCTCTCTCATTTTTACATTTCAGAGTGAGTGAAGAGAAGGAAGTGACAGAAGAGCGGTTGAAAGCTGAGCAGGAGTCATTTGAGAAGAAGATCAGGCAGTTGGAGGAACAGAATGAGCTGATCATCAAAGAAAGGGAAGATATCCTTTTTGCAAATCTCCTTTTTAACGTGTAAAAAGTTTGGCTTTTTTTTTTTTTTATGAAGGAAATGTCACCTCCAGAGAAGTAATTGTTCTAATTTCTAACGGGGAATACATCTGCATGTGCTGCCATTTCTAGGCAGGCAGAGTGACGCTTCACAGCATGTGCTGTCGCTTCCTTTGTGCTGGATGAGGCCACCCAGCTGTTCTGCTGCTGCTATTATGCTGCAAAGCACATATTTGTCAACTAAAAAAGACAATAAGAAATTTGGGTATTAAAATGTAGTGTTGGAAGTTTATTAAATTCTATTCCACTTGTGTAATTGAGCCTGAACCCAGTTGTGTTTGGAATTGTCTCTGGCTAACATCTTGACAGTCCTAAAGAATTTTACTCTGAAATCATAAAAATAAATCCTTCATAATTTACAGATACTGTAATTGATAAGTGTTCACACAGCAGCATAAAACTGCTAAGCTATTCTCATGGAGCAGAAAACTATATTGAATTTAGAATAAGGAAAAGAGAGGGTGGGGGAGAGAGAAAAAATGTGTGTGCTTTATTTATAAGAGAGTAAAAACATTTTATCTTGAAAGTTATACTTAAAGACTATGTTACCTCAAATGAAGTTTCTTTAGAATAGGTAAAATTACTTCTCTTTGTTGTTTTTTTTTTTGTTTTGTTTTTTTGTTTTTGTTTTTGTTTTTGTTTTTTTGTCCAGTGGCATTGATAAAAGAGAGAAATGACAGTCCTAAAGATAGGGTGATAGATCTGTCAGCTACACTGTTACATGGTGGTATGATACAGCCATTGTCCTTATTGGCAATATCATCATTAGCTTGCTTGTTTGTAATTATTTTAAAGATTCTGCAAGTGTCAAAAGTGGTAATATATTGACAGTAACTATGGCTTTGTGAATCACTACAGAAATGGAAGCACAAACATAAATTAATTAGCTTGAAAAACACAAGACTAAATAAAAATGTGTTGTGAACTTCTATTTTTCTGTAACTACATGATAGAATGTTAGAATTTTCAGGTTTATTTACTTAGTAGAATATTAATAAGGACCATAATTCTTAAGAAGTAGTTTTTCTCATGCACACACGTGAGCATGCACGTACACACACACTTAGGGCACTTGCATAACCTTTTTCCTCTGCCTGGTCTGATGTGTTGTCCTAGGTTTTCAACTCTCAGACCAGATCATGGTTTTTCTTTTTGCCACTTTTCTCTCTAGATTAAAGGAATGCTGTTTAGACAGAATTCACAACATACTTTGCCTAGCACATTCAAGAAATGGTAGGTTAGGAATGCTTTATTTGCACAAAAATTCAATTTATAGGGCATTTTTTTGTCATATAATTAAAAACTCTGGAGATAGATCATCTCTGGCATTGGTTTGGTGGCTTATAGTTTTCAGTGCTGACATCTCTTCAGTTCTAGTTTTTACTAATGGTTGCTCTAAGTTTCTTAAAAGAGGTAATCAAAATATGTGGTAAGTTTAAGTTGAAAACATCTGTTATGTAAAAGACGCATTGCCATTAATCTCCTTCAGAATATTCCTCCTCACTTTTTTTTGAGACAAGATCTCACTCTGGGGTCCAGGCTGGTCCTGAACACACTGTATATCCCAAACTGGGCCAGAACTTATAGGATTCTGTTACCTCAGCCTCCTAAGTGCTGGGACTAGAGACCTGCACCACGCCACCCAGCTATCAGGTGGTGCTAGGGGATTGAACCTGGGTCCTTGCGCTTCCTAGGCAAGCAGTCTAATCACCAAGCTACGTTCCCAGCCTTTCACTTTGAACACACTTCTCCCCTAGTTCTTGCCACTTTCTAAAGCCTTCTGGTAGACGTCTTCATACGTGTCTTTACAAATATGATCAAAAAATGCATTAGATATTCTGCTGAGCATCATCTGAAGGAAAAGCAGGCTTTCAAAAACGTTTAGGTGTGCTGTCGTCAACCTTAGTCACTAGATCTTATACTGTGAAACATCTGATTCTTCCTGAAAGTAAAAATGGCCATGAAAGTGTTTTTAATCAATTTATGATATTGAGGCAGCCACAACAACACAACCGAAGAGGAATTCCAGAACTGATTCAGAAAGTGGCAGGCATGAAGGGATAGATGTTTTTGACGTAAAGGAGGTATGAGAGAAGGAGTGGGAGGGACAGTATGGAGGGGAAGAGATTGTAATGTTGTTATGATATGTACGTGAACATAATCCTCAAGCTCAATGCAACCATTGTATATTGCATATATATGAGGAAAATACATATTGCATATATATATTGGGGAAAATATATATTTTATATATTTCATATATATATATAGGGGGAAATATTGCATATATATGTGTGTGTGTGTGTATATATATATATATATATATATATGTATATATATGGGAAAAATCTAACATTCATCATATTTTTGTTCACACCTTGTATCTGCATTAAGGCAGGAAGAAAACGAGAGAGATCCTGAAAATTGTTACTCCTTTTTTTTTGCAAAACATAAAACCTTCCTGAGCACATCCCCTATACCCAACTTGGAGTCTTTCATATATTTATTTTTCTGCACTTTTCTTCTGTAGCAGTGTAAATTGCTAAGGAGCTTGTAACAGTGTACTTTTAGCTTGTCCAGTTTACATAGAGGGAAAGTATTAAGGGAAAAGAGATCAGGAATGAAGCCAGCCCCCAATTCTGGTAACAGAAGAAAGGAGATAGAATTCCCTTTTATGTGGAGAGGATTTGTCGATATGCTGACCTCCTTTGGACAAAAAAATATGTATAGCATTTGGTGAAGTTAGGGTAAGTTGGGGAAATAAGATGAGAGGATTACTAGTAAACGATTTAGGAAACCTGGCCGTAATGAGAGCGTGTCCCTGTTCGGTGGTGATACCGTGAAGAACATTATTATATTTGGAAAAGTGGAATCTAATTTCAATGAATTATAATATTAAGTATTTTGTGGGCCTTGATTAGTGCTTTTTAGTGCTAAAGCAGACTAAACTCAGGATGGCAGTCTCAGCGTTACACTATCCTTGGTGATTGAAGCGGCGGTGTTTTACCTGTTTATTCCCTGATTTGACTCTGGAGTCAGTGCACTCCTGCGTAGGGCCACATCCGGTTGGTTGGATGCCAGCTAAATCTCATCCCTGCCTTTTCCTCATGTATCATCTGAAGCTGTGCTTGTGCTCTAGCTGTTACTGTTGGTTTCTACAAAGCCACTGTGGCTCTCCTTTCCTGAAATATTTAGTATCTGTCCCTCTGCAGAAACAGTTTGCTGACCTTTTATTCTGAGCCAAAAAAAGGAAAAATGTGTATAAATAAATTTGAAGGTTTAGATATGTGGCCTATTTAACTATTGATAGGAAGGGATTGCCTTGAGCTTTTATTCTTTATTGTGAATAAAGATAGAAATAAACATTGTACTCATCAAAATTTTAAATGATTTTAATTGATATAATTTCTTTAAGATAATTTAAATCACCAAAGAGAGATGGAATTTGTAGAATTTTATTGTCAGAAAAGGGAGAAAAAGAAATTATAAAAACAAGAAATCTCTGGTTTTCATGTAGATTGCTCAGGTACAAATCTCCTTTACCAGAATAAACCTGTCAAAGGTTAATACAGATGATTTTACAGTACATAAAACTCTATAAAACTTAGAAACATAAAATGAGGTTGTAATTTAAAACAATATAATTTTAACTACACATACATTTACCTATCATACATGAATGATTCAGACTGTTTCATATACATGAAATCAGATAATTTCAGCTCATTTTAAAGCCTGTTTCAATGTGAGAAACTGTATTCATGAATTATATAATTATATAATTTTGGGCATTTTAAAGATGTGTTATACCAAAATTACAGTTTTTCTTGCTTTTAAAGTTCTAGAACTTGATATATTGAATGACTAAACAAACAGGCCAGTGCCCTAATAAAAAAGAAAAGGTATTTTACATGTTTGCCTTATGATCAGGGTCCTGACTCAGTTTATTCTTACAGAAAATTGGAAATTTATTACAACATAAATATTTTGGTAAGTTTCAATCTTTGGAAAATGAAAGATTATTTCTTAATACCTTGTCAATGTAAATGAATATGCCATTTACAAAGCTAAGCAGTCTGATGAACCTAGTAGATTTTTGCCTGCATGAATGAATGACAAAAGGAAGGACTTGTGAAGAGAAATATGCACAGTAATGATAATTCTGAAACATGTTAGCATGTATATGGCCATTAGGAAAGCTGATTGATACTTGAACAAGTTGTATTTCTAGAGCATGCGACTTCGAGTAGTAAAAGCTTACAGATGGAAAGTCTGATGATTTTTGACATCGCTGTTTTAACTGGCATAGCAAGGAAAAATGACAGTTAAGAAACTACTGATGGCTACCGTCAAAATCTTATTTTTGTATGGACTAACTTTGGGAAAGTAGCTGAACTTCTCTGGATCTTTTTTTTTGCATCAAAATTGTAGATAACTAATAGAACTTTCTTTGGCATCTATTGAAATTTTAGACTGTGCATAAAGAATCTGGCAGTGTGCTCTTTGTGTGCATTAAATAAAAAACAGCATTCTGACTTTGACATTTTTTAAAAGGATGTGGGCTGAGATGACTAGTTCCTTTCTTTTGTATTCTCATGCCTTTCTTTGGTGTTTTGATTGGGTTATAAGCAATTGGGCTGTTCAGAGGACTAGTCAGAGGGTGAAACTGATCTGTTCTCTGCTTCATCTTCATCTTAGTTTTTAAACTAATGAAAATGGAAACCTCTCTGAACCACTTGCACCTGTTGTGTTTCTTGCAAGAAAACCAGGTTTGATTTTCTCTCCCAGAAACCAGACTGGTGGAAAGTTTTGTTTTATTCCCCCCACCCCGGTTTTTTTTCTTTACTATCTGGTTGGCACTTAGTAAATTCAAGAGTTTTAAGGGCGCCTAGATCTAACATCTTTGAATAGATGGTCATTTTAGAAACCCTGTTCTTGGAAGAAATGATTTGGAAACTTAACCTATTAGAGAAATGTTCTGGAATGAGAAAAAGGTCTTAATTTGTCTGTGCTAAGAATTTTATCTAATTATTTAAAAACAATCATTGATTATAACAGTATCCTTCCGAGGTATTCAAAACATTCTCTTTATACATACATCTGAGTTCTTTTTTTCTCCATTTTATTGATATGTATTAGTGCAAGATTTAAGGTTTACAATGAAGTTGAGGATTTTGTACACATATGTATCTTGTCAAGATGACAAAGACTTTCCCACTCTCCTTTTGTTCCTCCCCTTCCCATCCCTTCCTTCCCTCCCTAACCCTACCCCCCTCTTTCACTTTGTTTTTCATTTTAAGTTCCATAAGAGTTGTGATCTGGGTCTCTTATATCAGAGAGACCATTCGATGTTTCACCTTCTGCTACTGACTCACCTCGCTAAGCATGATGTTCTCAAGTTTCTTCCCTTTGCCCGCAAAAGCCTCCACTCTGTTGGGCTTTATTGATGCATAGTATTCCATTATGTATAACTGCTACAGTTTGTGTATCCATTGGTCTGTTGATGGGTATTTTGGTGACTTCCATATTTTAGCAATTGTTAGCTGTGCTGCTACTATGAACATAGGTATACATATGTCTCTGTTATGTGTTGTTTTAGCCTTTTTGGATATATTCCCAGGAGGGGTGTCATTGGATAGAAGGGGATATTTATTTCTAGTCTTTTTGAGAGATCTCCATACTGCTTTCCAAAGTGGTTGTACGAATTTACATTCCCACCAGCAGTGCAGGAGAGTTCCTTTTTCCCCCACAACCTCGCCAGCACTGATTACTATTTGACTTGTTGATGTAGGCAATTCTCTCTGGAGTGAGATGGTATCTTAACATAGTTTTGATTTGCATCTCTTATGGCTAGAGATGTTGAACATGTTTTCATCTATCTATTGGCCCCTTGTACTTCTTCACGAGTGAACTGCCTCTTCATTTCATTTGCCCACTTTTCAATATGACCCTTTATTTTGGTTGCTTTACTTTTCTTTAGCTCCCTGTATATTCTAGTTATGAGCTTCCTATCTGAGTTGTTGGTAGTGAATTTTTGTTCCCAGTCTGTTGGTTCTCTTTTTACAATGTTGATATTTTCTTTTGCTGTGCAGAAACTTTTAATTTGACAAGATCCCATTTGTTAATAATGGGGATAATTTCTTTAACTCTTGGTGTCTTGTCAAGGAAGTTTTTGCCTACCCCCATGTCTTTTAGATATTTACCTAATTTGTTTTCTAGGAGGTTCAGTGTTTTGCTTTTAATGTCTAGGTCTTTGATCCACTTTGATTTGATTTTGGTTCATGGTGATAGGTGTGTGGCTATATACATTCTTCTGCATGTGAATGTCCAGTTTTCTCAGCACCATTTGTTGAACAGGCTGTCCTTTTTCCACTGTAGGCATTTGGCCCCTTTGTCGAAGATTAAGTGATTGAGGGTATTTGGATTTGTCTCTGTGTCTTCAGTTCTGTTCCACTGGTCTATCTGTTTATTTTTGTGCCAGTACCAAATTGTTTTTACAACTATTGCTTTCTAGTACAGCCTGATGTCTGGAACTGCTGTGCCTCCTGCCTTGGTCTTGTTGCTCAGGATTGCTTTGGCTACTCTTGGTCTCTTTTGGTTCCATATGAATTTAATAATTGTTGTTTCAAGTTCTTTGAAGAAACTTGTAGGTATTTTGATAGGAATTGCATTGAATCTATGCAACAGTTTAGGTAGTATAGTCATTTTGACTATATTTATATTGCCTATCCAAGAGCAGGGGATGCCTTTCCATTTTCTGATGGCTCCTACAACTTCTTTCTTCAATGTAATGTAGTTTTCTTTATTTAAGTCCTTCACTTCCTTGATTAGGTATTTAATCCTAGGTATTTAATTCTTCCCTGAGATATTGAGAATGGAATTGTTTTTCTGAGTTCTTGCTCTGTAAGCTCATTGTTAGTGTAGAGAAAAGCTACATGTGAGTTCAGACTCTAATGTTCTGCCATGATCATCCATTAGTTTTTATGAAGGGTAAGAACATACTGTAGGATGGGTAGAATGATGTAGGAGGGAAGGGAAACATAGTAGGGATGAATTTCATGGAATGAATATAAATTTCAAGAGGAAATGTAATTCTCGTTTTTCATTAATCTTACTGGCATTTTCCTAAAGAGAAGGCAGGACATTTTCTTGTCTTGGAAATGGTTTGGGGAGAATTAAAAACTTAAAGTGAAGAAGGGAAATGGAGGTGAAAAGAGTGTCTTGATGTCTGGCAATGGGGAATATTAATATGTTATAGCACGGTATCTTGATGAATTTTTGCCTTTTGCAAAATATTGGGGTTTTGTAATTTATGTTTACAAATTGAGTTATTTAGCAATAGGAATATTCTGTGTACTTAGATAATTTAACAAGTTCTGTATAATTTTAGTACTCTAATAATTGTCTTTTGTACTGAAGGAATTGTACTGCTTGAGGTGATTTTATTTGCTGTGTAATGCTGGGTACATTTAGCAGATAATGGGACATTGTTATTGTGTATTTTAAATCAGAATAATGGAATAACTCAGTTCATATTACAAGGAGATTAGTATACTCAAGAAAAGAACTGATCATTGTTTACTTTTGGTTGTTGTCTAAACCATTATTAAAGCTTATTTTTATTCTCCTAAGAATATTTAGATATTAGTGGTAGCTACTGGGAGGAGTTGAAGTCAGATGTTTGTGGAAAGTAATCAGAAATTTATCTGTATACTTTCATTTCAGTAAAAACCTATAGGGAGTAAGTTACTCTTTGATAATGAGATATATTTATGCTTTACTTTTCTGGAATTCATCCTGGAAATAATAAAATAAAATACTTCTCACCTTCTATGGTTACCTGGATGCGCACTTTTCCTATTTGAAATTTCCTGTAGACTGTCATATGGATAGTAAATCGTTATCCGATGTCTAGTTTTTAAGCCCAGTTGCTTAGAGGCAGAAAATTAGAAGTGGGGAATGGAGCTGCAGTGAGAATATTAAAGCTGACAAAGGAGTTGATGGGAAAACTATTTTTAAAAAACACATAAGAACTGAAAATGCACAGGAGTCTAGAACTCTACACACTTATATCTTTGGGACTTCAATATTAGATACAACATAGTATATAGCATTGTTACAGTGAATATGTCAGAGCACCAAAATGACAAATTATTTTTTTCCCTTGTTATCTTTTAATATTACTAGTATTTTTATTAATAAGAAATCTTCTATTTGTATATTGCTTTTTTGTTTAGAGAGTACTTTCATATATACTTTTTAATTTTCATAACTCGGTTAAGTTAGATGAAGCAGATGCTTTTATCTTTATTTTACAGATGAAGATACAGGTCTGGAGAGGTAACTGAAACAACACATTGCAGACCTGAAAATGAACTTTTGGCACCGGGTATTCTGATCTTTCCATTATGCCTAATTATTTTTGCACTGTGAGTTATACAGATATTAGTATGCCCTTCTTTTCTAGACTGCCTTGTAGTTGAAGCAAAATTTTATTTAAAATAATTATAATTTGCAGTGCTTTTTGCGCCAAGTTGATTTAAAAATTTGGAGAGGTATTTAAATGAGTACCTAAAGATAACCCTAAGCTATACAGAAAATCTAGATGTATAGAATATTCCTGTAATGTTTATTGTATTTTGACTTTTCCATTTCAGCACTAAGTTTTTCTCCTTTTTCATCTAAATTATTATTCTAAGTCCATTTTCCTTTGCTGTTTTCAGTGCCTCCTCACTTCATTCCTGCATTACCCTATGTATTTTTATATCTACTCTTTTCAACTATTTTTGAGTTCAGTCTGTCACTGCTGTGTTACTAGCCTTTATTAAGAACTAGCTTCATCATCTCACTTAATTTTTTTAGTATCTTTCCGTAGCTTCTTACTGAGTAAAAGATCAAATAAGTATTCTGAATTTTAACATTTTCATCCTCCATTACTTGTGTCATATGTAGCCTCATTTCTGTGACTCCTTTGGGTGGCCTCTACGTATCTCCTAGGAAAAAGACTCATTGTTTTTTCTTTCTATGGCTTATTTCTTTTTTTTTTTTTTTTTTTTTTTTTTTTTTTTTTTTTTTTTTTTTTTTTTTTTTTTTGCCCTTGTTCTTTTCTCTAGTTTTCTTCAAGATTTACTTGAGACATTTTTTTTTTTTTTGGTAAAGCATTTTATAGTATTTTGTTCTTGGCATTTATATCTGAGCCAACTGCCCTAACTTGTGTGTCTCTATTTTGCTTTAGGGAACTATAGTGTACTTGCAGTGGTACTTGAATCTTGAGTAAGAAAACTTAAAATTTTGTATCTTTATACCTTTGTTTACTTTGTACCAGTGTATTCAGAGCAAGATATTGAACTCTGAAACATTTCAATATGACTTTAATAGAATATGCCAATTTGTGGTGGCGTTAGGCTTTGTAGGGGTAAAAATGTAAAGACTAAAGAAAAGGAGATGCTATCTAGAAAATAGGGAACCTATATTTGAAGGAATTTTTTTGGTTGAAGGCTGGAAGAGATTTTTAAGATCTACTTTACATCTTCCAATACTTTTCTGATTTTCAGTTTTCTTCACTGAATGATATAGAACTTTAAAAAAACTGTAAATGTTTTCCCGACTCTTAAACTTGCATTCTTTGGAATATTGTGAAAAGAGATTCTGCTTTTCATTTTCATCTTGTGTCTCCTCTATTCTGGGTTTGTGTAACTGCAAAGTTTGTTCATGTATTTATTATTTTACTATTTATTGTTGGCTGAACTATGTCTCAAATTTATACATTTTTACCTATTCTTTAAGTGAGTTTAGCTGAAGATAGTATCTCTAGTAGATACTAAAGCGAGGACATAATGGGGACCGTAATTGAACACAATGATGGCCTTGTAAGAAGAGAGAGATTTCTTACTCACCCCTTTATGTATCTCAGAATGTAGCCAGAAGATGGCCATATGAAAGTCAGGAGGAGATTTCTTACCAGAGACTAAACCCTGACATAGTTTAGATGTTAGATTTTCTGGTCATTTGAGCTGTGAGAAAATAAAATTCTGTGTTTAAACCATATGGAGTATTTTTTTATGGCAACCTGAATAGATGAAGACAGAATTTAACATGTACTCAGTTCTTTTGTATTTTTTATTATAAATATAAGGTAAAATAACTATTTAATATATTGGTAAAAGGATAGATTCTCTAAATGTTTATGTTTTCCAATGTTATTCTCTGGTCATATTTCTTTATTTTTATTCTTCTTGCATGTTAATGCCTTTTTTGACCTTTTTTGTACTAGAAATTGAACCTAGGTCCTCATGCCTGCTAGGCTAGACTTTACCACTGAACTAAAGGCCCACTCACTTTCCCAAATAGCTACAGTTATAGGTGTATGTCACCATGCCCAGCAATATTTATTTTTGTATTAGTTTGTATTATTTTATGAGATTTGCTTTTAGGGATCTCTCTGCCTTATTGTCTAAGATCCTTTTAATATCTATAATATACTCACTTTATAGTAAATATTTCTTCCCTAGCCTATATTTTGCTTTAGTTTTGATTTATTTGAGTGCATGAAGGCTCCAGATGTGGAACCTTAACATCCCCAGAGAAAGGCTTATTATTTTATAATGAGTGACATTTGAATTCAGGTAGATATTCCATTAGCCATATTGTCTAAGAAGTTTCTTTTTGGTACTCACATGTAAATAAACAGACTCAATATACATATACATGCATATATATTACATATACTATTTTCTTCATGTTTGTTTAACCACATTTTTTCCAGTGGTAGTTCTGCACTGAATAAATAGTACTAAATCTAAGTAGTATCATTCAAAATTTCTTCGTGAAGTTTCAGTAGTTTTTGCATGATGAAATAGGCTTTCAGTAAATCATTTTCATACTTATTGCTCAAGAAGTTCATGTTTAGTCTTTTACATTACTGATCTTCCTTAAAAGGCTATTCTCATGTCGTTTCTTCAGGTAAATTTGTCATTCTGCAGTTTTTAATTGCTGTACATTTGAAGAATATGATGAAAGAATTTATTAATAAACAGGAGCAAATTTTTCTTAGTGTTCTTCACCTTAGAATGACCTTCATTTTGGGGCAGTCAAATGATGCAGATAGTAATACTTCAGTTAGAGTTAAATAATAACATTTTATTTTTAATAGTTATAAACAGATTTAGCATTACCAAGCTCTATAATTTTTCACAAGCAATAAACCTAACTATGGTATAGTTATGTAAAGCTCAGAAGTTAACAAAGTATATGAACTGGATTTACAGATAATATGGTAAGGATTATCATCTCTGCCTCTGATTTTATTATCTTCTCTTAATACAGGTTGAGAATCTTATCTGAAATGCATTGGACCAGAAGGGTTTCGGATTTTGATTTGTGTTTGAAGTTTTGAAATAGTTGCATAGATGACCACTTAAGCATCTTTAATCTCAAGTCTCAAGTCAGAAATGATCTGAAGGCACTACCATGCTCAAAGGTTTAGACTTTAGAGCATTTTGCATTTTTAGATTAGAGATCCTCAATTTATGTAGAAATCCCAAGCTATTGGACATCCTATTTCTTGAATCCTTATGATTGTAATGGCATAACTAGTGATAAAGAATTTTTTCTAGGAAAGAAAGAAGCCTTTGAATTTCTAAATATGAGAGCCTGGAAAAACCAGTTTTCTAAAGATAATACTTGCTGTGTTGGTCAATATTTTATTTTATAGCCATAACTGTGAGCACTTTTTTCCACGCTAAAGCTGATAAACATAGGAAAAGTGGCAAAATGAGAAAAGGTACTTATTTTGTCTTATTGCCTAGGATCCTTTTAATATCTGTAACATACTCACTTTAATAGTAATCACCATAGTGAGAAAATTGACAATGAAGAAAGCCTACAGTATGGAGACAAAAGAGAATACTTGTTAAGTGAGAGAAAAGTTGCCGCTGACCTCGTGTTATTAGCCTGACCGTCAATAGGGCAGGCTGAAAGTACAAGGAGTAGTTCAGCAATCTGGAAACAAAAGGAGTGAGAGGTTAAGTTTGAAGTGTCTCAGCATTTAGGATACTCTTGGTATAACATTAGGTCATAATTTGTGAAGGCAGAGAGCTAATGAACATGCTAGTAAGCTGGCTCCCCACCCCCAGCCTTGTTACGAAAATGATAGGAAAAATCCTATTTCTTAACCTTTAGTAAGCAAGTTAAGAATTAGATATCTCAATTATGGCTTACCTCAGTGTGTGACAGCAAGAGGCACTGGTCTGTTTTGGCAAGAGGAACACAATCGTAAAGCTCAGAGTCATGACTTGGCTCTGCCTTTACACTGTAAGTATCTGACATCAGATAAAATGATCTCTGCAACTCTTGGTTTCATTGAACGTAAAATGTTATGAGATCTGAACTATTTACCGCTGCAGGTGGCTAAATGAGCTAAACTATGTAAATCTTTTTCAAAACGAGAAAGTTCTGTAAAATTCAAAGTCTATAAAATAATTTTTACCTTGCAAAAGGGAAACATACAAAATGGGGTGAAGATATATTTTATGTATCTGGCATTTTTCACAGATATTTTATTTAAATTTTTTTCTTTGCCTTTCAGAATCCTCAAATTTCTGTTTCCCAAAGATTAAATAGTTTTTGAAGTGATAATCTAGGTTAGAAACAAAATTTTTAACTGTGTGAGGAAACATTCATTTACATTTTTTTTAAAAAAAAGTGTTAGAATTCAGCTAAGGAGGTGCTGAAGAATCATCACCCTATGCTGCTTTGCTAAGGCACAGTGGAGATCTCAAGGCAAGTAATGCAGAAACAGAGTTTGAGACAAACTATATGTGAGTGAATTGAACCTACATAAGAATGTTTTATGAATCTGTGTCAGGATTAGGCTTCTTAAAAAGGATGCCAGAGCAGGGGAATCAAAACAAAATGTGTGCTTATTTTTCCTTCATGTAAAAGACATCTGGGTGCAAGCAATTTGAAGCTGGTGTGGAGATTTTTAGGGGGCTTCTGTCTTAATATTCCAAACTTTAGCCGTCATCTTGTAAGCATGTGAATTTATTAATTTTGAAAAGTTTAAATTTATTTTTATTTTTCAATTGCTGAATATAGAAATGTAGTTTCTAAATTGGTATGTGTGTTCAGTGCTTATTATGTGAATGAGTTATGCAAATCATTGTGGTTTTTTTATCTTTCTACCTGGCTGAGCTCTTACGTTCTATCAGTGTCAGGATTTCACATGGAATCATGTTATTCTGCAAATGAAAACAATTTAAATTTTTTCTAATCTTTATGTTCTTAATTTTTTTCTTACTCTATTTTAAGCCCTCCGATTAGATACTAAATAGAAATGATGAGAAAGACCATTATTTCATCCTTAAACTTGGTTTCAACTATAGGTTTTTGGTTTTTAATGGATGCCTTTGTATCTCATTGAAGAATTCTTCCCCCTGTTTTTTCTTGAAGAATTTCTCCTATTCTTGGTTTGCTGAGAGGTTTTTCTTTTATGTTGATGTTGTTTTCTGTTTCATAAAATTATGAATGGACATGGGTTATTTATACCACTTAACATTGTCATTTATACATTATCTATTTCACTTATAAGATATATCTGTCTTTTGTGTGTTCAATGCCTGTTACGTGAATGAGTTATGCAAATGAATTTTTAAACCTGAATTTCTTGATCAAAGAAACCTATGACTCTTAAGTCTTCCACTCAACTGTTGAATCTTCATCATCTGACGGTCTACTACCACCTGGTGGTAGTAGATCTAAATTGCAGTGAAAGCTTCTTGTGAGATAAATTTCCGAATAACTAGATTGATGTGATAGTTACAATTTTAAGATAAATATAATCTCATTGTACATAACAAGACTATATCTGGGATTTAACAAGTATAGTTTAGATTTAATGAATGCTGAAGTGTTTTGAATGCTGGAAAAGAATAAAGAATCAGTCAAATCACATGTTGTGAATAAACAGAATAAATGGGAGGAGTTGCCAGAAGTAGAGAGCAAAAACAATTTTTATATTTGAATTCCTATTCTGTGAGGATTTCCTTGCTGTTAGGAGCTAGCAAAACTGAAATTTTAAACAACAAGGATTTTCCAGTTTTTTAATCTTATATCAAATATGTAATATATTGGAAGAAAGTCCAGCTTCAGTCCAATAATGGAATTTAAGGTTTATTCTTAATCCAATTCTATGATAGCAGAATGCAGTGAGATACAGTGTAGAACTGAATGGGATTTGGGGTTCATTTATTATATCAGAGAATATCTTGGAATGAAACCACCTATCTTCTACACTGTTCTAACTACTACTGTGTATTTTCATTTTCCAGCCTCCTTTTAAAAGAGGGGCCACAAGCTAAATATATGTTAGTAAAATTCAATATATGTTAGTAAAATTCAATTCAAACATTAAAATTTTCTTATTGTGTTACAATTATCAATCTTATTGTAAAATACTAGCAATTTTATAGAAAGGTTGTTCTTCTTACTCAAAATATCCTAGGGTAATAATAGTGATGGGAGTACTGTTTGAATAATAAAGATTATCATGTGGATAAGTTCCCTAGAAGGCCCCATGATGGTAATACCCCTAGATTTTGTCTTTAAAGAAAACTGCTGAGAGGCAATAATTTTTTTTGTATGTGTCCCATTTTCATTAATGCATGGTAATTGATGGAGTTGCAGTGACTTGTAGCAGTAATGAGTTCTAAACATAATAATGCACTCTTTTCTAATAAGTGAACACTGCTGGGGTTTAAAAGCATACTAAATCAGTTGCTTTAGTATGAATTTATTAGTTTTTTTCAGCATTAGCTTTAATAGTAGTTATTTACATAAGCGTACATCCCATTAACCGCCATCAGGGCTGGAAAACATGCTGAACTGTTCATATTTTCATATAATTATTGAACATAATGGTTTCATTTGCATTTCTAAACAGTGATGTTTCTGTCAGCCTTGGAAATAGTGTCTTTACGCAGTCCCTATTTCACATCCACTTATTTGACATCGTTAAATTTTATGCTAATGTGCTTCCCTAGAATATCATCAGTAGGACAGATGCTTGCGCTTTAATATACAAATCAGGGATGCTTTTCCATCCCCCGAAAGGCAAAGGAAATTTTAAAATATCTGCACTTTTGGATATAGAGTCCGTCTCCATATTGATAGTTTTATGAAATAAAATGTTTCAGGGTTAAATGTCATAATCTGCTTGTTTCTTAAATGCGTTATTTTGAAAGCTATCTGCCGGACTAGGGTTAGGTTTGTTGTCTTGAATAAGGAGATAAGTTTCAGTAAAGATCTTGTTGCTTATGAATATTTAGAGTTGTGGTTCTGAAGTGTTGATCTTGAGATGCAAGTTTTGCAGTGCTTTAAATGTATCAGGCCACACAGTTAGTTTTTAAAGTATCATTGTAGCTCATTTAGTCTCTTAACCAGGATTGTAAAATCTTAATGGTAGAAGCTGTTATGCTAATCCTTTTGGACGTCTTGGACATTTTTGTATGCATTTATAAAATACTGAGTATATAGGTAAGAGCCACTTGGCAGGGGAGGCATATCAACACAGCACAGCTAATACCAAAGCTTTGTGGTCAAACTCCTCATAACTTGAAATGTATGTCTATTATTGGTTTCTTTGTCCAGCATGATAAATGCTTCTGTGAGTGCTGTCAATCTGTCAATCTGGAAATTTTTAAAGAGCCATCAATTAATTGTTGTAAGAGTTAGTTCAGGTCTTTTTGGTATTTGGAGGAGAGCATGAGACCACTAGCATTTTTTGATCTCTGGGCTTAGTCTTTTTTCATGTTCTGACAGTTTGGACACATTTTACTGTTGACTCTTGGTGGACCTGCAGTGCTTGGGCTGACTGCACAGTTCAAAACACAAGGTTGGCAATCCAGCAAACTAGAGTAAGAAAAGTACTGATAGGAGTTCTTGCTCCAGTTGCTTGCTAAAAATATATTAGAACTGACATAGCATAAAACTAATGCAGCATAAAAGGATTATTTAGATGGAAATATTATTCAGATTAACAGGTCGGGAGGCAACTGAAATTTTTGCAAGGGCTTCTTTTCTTTTGCCAAGAAACAAATATGTTAAGGATTGTGAAGAAATGACAGTAATGGTGGAGTTTCACAGCTATTCATTTTTTTACCCCAGCTTTTCCATGAATTTTCTGTATGATCTCTTAAAGTAGTCTGAGATTAGTACTTCTCACTGTGAGACCTTCTGAACTATCTATTGAAAATACTGGTTAGAACCACTCACCTAGAAAAAATAAAGCCTTGATTTATTGCCAGATCTGTGGTCAGATCAAGTATCATATATTAAAATTGAAGGAATTTGAAAATCTATTCATTTCCCCCCATTTTATTTATATGTATACGTGCAAAATTTAAAGTTCACATTGATCTGGAGCATTTTGTGCACATACATATCGTGGCAAAGTTACGGATCCTTCCCCTCTCTCTTTTTGACCCTCCCCCAACCCTACCCCAATTTCCCATTATTTCCCACATTAAGTTACTTGAAATAATTGTGTTCATTCGATATTTCACTTTCTGTTTCTGCCTCACCTCACTAAGCATGATGATCTTAAGTTGCCTCCATTTGTCTACAAAAGCCTCCAACCTATCTCTCTTTATAGATGAGTAGTATTCCATTATGTATAAATACCACAATTTGTGTATCCATTGGTCTGTTGATGGGTACTTTGGTGTCTTCCACATTTTAGCTATTGTTAGTTGTGCTGCTGTGAACATGGGTATACATGTATCTCTGTTATGTGTTGATTTTAACTCTTTTGGGAGTAGTATTCCCAGAAGAAGTATCACTGGATCAAAGGGGCTATTTATTTCCAGTCTTTTGTGAGTCTTCCATACTGCCTTCCATAGTGTTTGTACTAGTTTACGTTCCCACAGCAGTGCAGGACTGTTCGTTTTACCCCACAGCCTCGTCAGCACTGATGGCTGTTTGTGTTCTTGCTATACGGCAGTCTCTCTGGAGTTAGATTGTATCTTAGCAAAGTTTTGATTTGTATTTCTCTTATAGCTAATGGTGTTGAACTTGTTTTCATGTATTTATTGGCCACTTGGACTTCTTAATTTGTGAACTACCTATTCATTTCTTTTGCCCATTTTTCAATAGGGCCCTTGATTTTGAGGGGTTTACTTTTCTTCAGTTTCTTGTATATTCTGATTGTGAGCCTCTTACCTTAGGTATTGGTGGTGAATATTTTTTCCCAATCTGCTGGTTCTCTTTTTAAGCTGTTGACAATTTCCTTTGCTGTGCAGAAACTTTTTAATTTGACATAACCCATTTGTTAATAGTGGGGGCAATTTCTTTTGTTTTTGGTGTCTTATTAAGAAAGTCTTTCCCTACACCTATGTGTCTTTTAGATATTTGCCTTATTTGTCTTCTAGAAGGTTCAGTGTTTCAGTTGTAATATCTAGGTCTTTGATCCATTCTTATTATAAGCTAGGTAATATTTTCAATTTTTTAAAAGTTAATTTTGATGTTATCTTTCAACAGTATTTTTTAAGACAGTTTGCCACAAAGGTAAATATTACCTGTCACCAAAAAAGTAGCATTCGTGTTTTCCTCCCTGTACGTACTTCTTCCTTTTCTGGAAAATAGTTAACATGGAAATGAAGATTTCATCTGCTCATTCAGTATTAAAGTGGCATGATGAATTGCCTACCTGTGAACATCACTGTAAATACAGACTTACTATCTTCAAGGCAGAAAAGAAGGTGTGTTTTAAGTGCTTTGTGACTCATATTCAGCTCTGACTTCAGAAGAAAAAAGATTTTAAAATTGTGTTTGGGACACTTCATTATGCAAATTTTATATAGTTAAAAATCTAAAATTATTCTTATTCAGAAATTATTCTTAGGGTTATTCAGAAATTATTCTGAAATTATTCTTAGGATTCTCTAGCCTGTTGTGATATTTGCAAATTTATGTTTAGTTTTTTTAAAAAATTCTATATCAGTACACAGAAGGAGCTTATGGACAACTTTGTAATGCCTAATTTAATTAAAAATTTTTAAAATTTAAAAACAATATATGTCCTTTATGAAACATTTTTTGGTAACAGGATATTTCATCATCCTTGAAATTATCAGTGTGTGACTTATGTGGTGTGCAATAGAAATACATGGAGAATATTTAAATTCTGAAAGTTATTACAATAAAAGATACATAGCTGTTAATGCCTTTCAGAATCTCCCCTCTTCCCACTTCAAAACCACGTGTTCTGTTCTTGACACTTTCTGGAGGAGGTCTCAAAGTCTTTTATGAGAGTCTTTATGAGGTCTGATCTAAAACACAATGAATGCTGCTGCTGTGTATAATCCAACACAGAGGAAGGCTGGTAAAAAAAAAAATGATGCTGTGTTTTCATCCACCTTATTTATTGAATCTTGCACTGTGTGACTTCTAGCTCTCTTCCAAAGAAAAATGACCATGAAAGATAAACATTTTTAATCAACTCAGAACATCGAGGCAGTCATGATAGACCAGATAGACATGCAAAAAAGAGACTTCCAGAACAGCTTCAGAAAATAGTAAGAGCAATGGAATGTGCTTGAAGTGACTGAGATTATTTTGCAGAGGATTATAAGCAATGTGTCTTATTGTAATTTTTAAAAAATTTAAATATTTGCTGTTTTTAAAATCATACCACATATGCATACTTTCATTTAATCACCTCAGTAGCTAAATTGATGCAAGTAGCTCTAATTTGACATCACAGTGAAAGTTAAAATTTTTAAGATCTCTTGCGTTTAATTTTGTAATTACATTTTGCAATTAACTATAGTTTAGTTAAGGGAAAATAGTAAACATCTTAAATACAATAGAGAATTGAGCCAAAAGATGTTTAATGGGCATATACTTACAGTTATTCTTGCCCGTTCATGCAGTGGTATGTATGAAAATTTTTCTGCTTGGGTCTGTGGTTAAATTCTTAGATGTTAAGAGCAAGGAAAAGGAGGTAGGATGCCAGAAAGGGGGAAAATGTGAAATTAGTGTGATTTTAAGGGAAATGTTAGAAAAGAACCTTTCCATGGATTTCAGTTAGAACACCTGTGCTCTGCTATTCCATGCAGGTAGAAAAAACCTTGTGAGGTATGCAAACCACTGACCTTGCTGAACTTGTAGTTCGATCTTTGAAAATGAGGTTAGTATGTATTTGGATAGATTTATTGTAAAGATGGGATAATATACATTAATTGCTTTATACAAGGCAAACATACTAAAATCTTCTTTTTCCTTCTCTTCTTGACTTTCTGGAAATGTGCATCGTTGAAGTTACCCTGGCTTCATTTATCCTTTTTCCTCTGGTCTTCTGATTTCTCTCCACTCAGAGTATAATTCATGGATTTATACTGTGAGCATCACTAGCAAATCCTGGGAAGTCGCAAGAAATGGGGACTCAGGTCTCATAACACATAGAACTTTTTCAGAATCTGCTTTTTGATTTAGTCTGCTGGTGTTCTGTACATTAACCTGTCTTTTGTGCTAATTTCTTACAGTGAAGAATGTTTTCTTAAAAGAGATATGGGCAGTGGAGAAATACATACTTTTGCTCTCTTGTAAGTTCTTACAATTTGTAGCCAGTGTTAATGATAGGATGTGGAGCATGTTAATTTGTATTCTGCTGCTGTTGGTAGATTGATTGTTCTTCAGTTCACATGTGTGGCTCAGAGCTTCTCTATACATACTGGGTTTTTTTCGGTCTACTTATTCTATCAGTTATTGAGAAAGAGACATTAAAATTCTTGAGAGTGATTGCTGATTTACTTATTTATAGTTTTATCTAGTTTTACTTCACGTATTTTTAAGATCCAGAAGTTTGAGATTTTTACCTTTTTTTTAATGAGTCAGCCCATTTATCATTACTAAATGACCATGATAATCCCTGGTAATACTCTTTGTCCTGAAATCTAAATTATTTGATGTTTATTGATTTAGTCTAGTTTCCTTTTCCCCCACCATGTTTATTAATATATATATATATATATATATATATATATATATATATATATATATGCAACCAATGATGTTTACAATGAACTTGAGTATTTTGTTCACATACATATCACATTAATATTATGCTCCCTTTCCCTCCCCGTTTATGGCTCTTCCACACCCTCCCTGTCCCCCGATAACTTGACTATCACACCTGTTTGGTTCTATAAAATGCCTGTATTTCAGGTTTCCCAAATCAGAGAAACCATGTGATATTTAATATATTTAATATTCCTCATCTGCCTCACTTTAGCACTCAAATCACCATTTATTAGCTCAGCTTCCCACCCCTAGAATGGGCTGCAGTGACCATATCTTGATGCCTCTTTTCTGGGTCCAGCAGAGCCCTTTATTGGGGTGATTTGCCCAAAGTTCTTTTTTTTCTGTATCTTACTATATCTTTGTTGAGATTCTTTAATGTGGCTTCACCCATCAGTCTGCATTAGAATGGAACTGTAACAATGAAATGCATAAGACTAGAAAACGTGAGAAAGAAGTTAAATTTCACATTCCTTAGCTAAGTACTGAAAGGTAAAGTATTTGTACATTCAAAAGACATTCAGGTTGTGATTGCATCGATCAGTTCTGTTAGCATAAACTTACATACAAGACCAAGTGAATGAAGCTACATTAAACAAGCTTAAGTTGACATCAAGTTGCTAAGTTAAATGAACTGAAATCTGTATCATGTAAGTATACTACACTTAATAGAGTGACATGCTCTGGTATTTTGGAACTTTTTTTAACTTTCATAAATTATTTACTCACATTTCACTGTTTACTAACATTTTGCCAGATTTGGTTTATCATTTTACCTACCTATCCATCCTTAAATTCATACATATTTTTAAAGATTTTTATACCAGTTCTCTGTGTTGGATATAATTACTATGTTTTGCAAACTTAAATACTATTAAAGGCATTTATTATGGGGGAAGATTCCTTGATTTTATGAGACAGTTGGTACGATTTTAGAAGGATACCAATCAAATGGTTCAAATACCAATCTATTTTTTGTTACACTTTCTCTTCAGATGCTTTCTTTCCACCTTTTTTATTTATTTATTTATTTATTTATTTATTTATTTATTTATTTATTTTGGTGCTGCTTGTCTCTGTCTCTCACAAAGATTCCTTCAAGTATTTTCTCCAATGTTGGGCTAGTGGTCGCAGATTTTTTTAGGGATTCTTGGTCATGAAAAATTTTTACTTCTCCAATTTTCAGGGATAATTTTGCTGAATACAATGACCTGGGTTACACTTGCTGTTGTGTAAACCTCGAAAGATCTTGTTTCAGGCAGTCCTAGCATTTAAAGTTTGCCGTGAGAAATCTGCAGTAATTAGAACAGGTTTGCTCTCATAGAATAATGCGTGTTTTTCTCTTGCTGCTTTCAATATTTTCTCTAAGTTTTGTTTCTGAGGTTTTGATTATGATGTGTTACGGTAAGTCTCATTTCTGGTTGAGGTTATTTGGTGTTCTATAAGCTTCTTGTACTTGCAAATGAATTTTTCTAGATTAGGGAAATTTTCTTGCACTATTTTAGTGAATAAATTCCTTATACCTTTGGTGCTATCTTTTGCTCTTTCTGTCACACACATAATTCTGAGATTGGTCATCTTTGAATTCTCCATCAGATGTTGTATCCAGCTACTTTGCTCATTTCTAGTTTTTGAGTCATGCCTAATGTGGTTAGGATCTAGAGTGTCCCCCAAAAGTCTCATGTATTTTAATGGAACCATGTGATGTTGGTGGATTGGGGTCTGGTCTGGAGGGGTGGATTGCAGTTAAGTTAGGATTAACAGTGTGTAGTGGCCACACCTGGATGCAGGAGGGACTGGTTACTGGGCGGAGACCTGAAAGGATGCATAAGCTACACCTGCCTTCCTGGAGGACTGGGACTAGTCTCAACTAGTCTCAGCTTGCCTTGCTGTTTGTGATGTCATGAGAGGCTGCCTCCACCTCTCTCTCTGCCATGTACTTCTATTGTTGCCGGCCACCCCTGAATGGACTATGACCTTCGAGACTGTGAGCTAAAATAAACCTTTCCTTTCCTGAGTTTGTGGGTGTCGGGTATTAAGTTACAGCAACGAAAAAGTAACTAAGACACCTAATTATAGCATTTATTTCCTCAACCTTGTCTACAAGGTCTGAAATTCTGTCCTCACAGTATTCAAGTTGTATTCCCTTGCTTTAACATATATTTTTATATCCTGAATTTCATCTAGATTTCTTTTCATATTTTCCACTTCTCTATCAAAATGTTCCTTCATATCTTACATTTCCTTATTTACTTCAGCCAACTTTTTATTTGTGGCTTCAATATGCTCAGTGAGCTTTATCTCCCATAGGACCACTATACGATTAGTAAGTTCCTCTTTAAGCCCTCCAATTAAGGCTTGCATTTCTTTGAGAATATCTTGTTTGATCTGGTTGTTTGAATCATTTATTTGCTTTTTATCTTCCTTCCCTAAGAGTTCCACTGTTTCATGGCCCTGACATTTAGTTCCTGGGGTCTCAGGCGTCTCTGTGGGTGTCCTATTGCCTGTCTTCTTCCCATGTTTTTGTTGTTGAGGGACTGTAAAGCCTCAATGAGATCGATGTCTTTTGAATGGCTATGACAGTGTTTGTGGAGCTGCCATTCCTCTGAGATCTGTGCTGGGAGTAAGCTTTGAGGGCTGAACTAACCATCTGCTGTCCTATGAAGTGTCTTGTTCACCTTTGGCTCCCTCAGCAAAGCTCTCCCACCTGTCGTGGCTTCCCTCCTCCAGGGGCGGGGCTGTCTACCATCAGAGTTGTTCCCACTCCAATGATGCATTGAGGATATCATTGGCCTTTTTCTCCTCTCTGCAACTGCTTCTTGTGCCAGTTTCTTCCTAGGCACTGCTGAAGAGTGACCCCAAAAGCCCTGGTGTGCTCTTCTGAGCTTTGTTTTACTCTAATCAGTTCAGTCTCTGGCTCTCTCTTTCTCTTTTTTTAATGGGTCCTGCTTACGTCATTGCTTGTTATGGCTGCTGAGCACTGCTTCTGCTCTGGGCTCCAGCAGGCCTTTTCTAGTGGGAGCTCACATTGTGTTTGTAGTATGCCCTACATGCAAGTTCTTTTTTTAGAGGCTGGGGCTACCAGCTGCTGACAATTCCCACTTCTCCCAGATCAGCATTTACCTCAATCTGAGGTTCTAGCCTTTGGGATTTCCTTCATCTCTGGTCTGTGGATGCCGGCTGCCTTAATTACTTTTTCATTGTTGTGACTCAATACACGACACCCACAAACTTAGGAAAGCAAAGTTTTATTTTAGCTCACAGTCTCGAAGGTCACAGTCCATTCAGGAGTGGCCGGCAACAATCGAAGTACATGGCAGAGAAAGAGGTGGAGGCAGCTTCCCGGGACAAACAGGAAGACAAGCTGAGGCTAGTTGAGACTAGTCCCCGTCCTCCAGGAAGGCAGGTACAGCTTATGTATCCTTTCAGGTCTCCACCCAGTAGCCAGGCTCTCTTGCATCCAGGTGTGGCCACTGAACACCGTTAATCCTAACTTAACTGCAATCCACCAACATCACATGGTTCCATAGACAGTTCATAACATTAAGATACATGAGACTTTTGGGGAACATTCCAGATCCTAACCACAATACCGGCTCATGGCTGCACCCAGTCAGCTGCTGTATTTCTCTACTTCTGATATGTCTTCAGGATTTCTGACCTTCCTGTGGCCTCTTTTAAGTTACTGGGGCAATCCTTCCTCTCCTGTCTCTGTCAGATGTTCTGGGCTCCACATGTGCTTTTCTCTTTCTGTAGATGCCTGTGGCTCCCAGCCATCTACAGCTGGCCTCGGGCCACTTCCTAAGCTGCTCTTTTATTTTCTCCACTTTCGATGTTCCTTCAGGATTTCTGATCTTCTCTTGGCCTCCTTTCAGTTGTTGGGGTGCTCCTTTCTGTTCTAGCTACATTGAACTGGTGTTTTTTTTTTTTTTTAATAAATTCTCAGCTTTTTAAGTGAGTCCCCCCAAGGAGATACTGTGCAGCTCTGTTACTCAGCTGCCATCTTGACTGGAAGTCTCCTTTATACTTATAATCCTGTTCTTTGCACTTATGACTTACTACTTATGTTTTCAGTTCTTCTCTTATACACAACAGGCATATAGTTTTTTTATACATTTGAAAATCTGTGACTTTTAATTGTGAGTTCTTAATCTATGTTTACTTAATTACTGACAGGGTTGAATTTGGGTGTGCCATTGTATTTGCTCACTATGTTTCTTATATTTGCCTTTAAACACTTTTACTGACCTATTTTGTGTTAGTTGAATATTCAGTATATTATTTTGATTCCTTTATTGGAATTTTGGCTTTACAACTTTGTTAGAATTTATTGGTTGTTCAAAGGATAATCATATGTATTTGAAATGATCAACTACCAAAATTACACTTTGAGTTATTGTAACACTTTTTAAAGGAATCTTGCAAAAAATAGAGTAACTTTTGCCCTCCACCCTTTGCTTCTTAATGTGTTTACTTTTTGAATATTGTAAAAAGTCTTAGTCTTTGTTCCAAATGCTCAAGTTATTTGGAATCAATGTGTCTTGCTTTATAACTTTATTAGAATATGTCTTCATCAACCTTTAATTCAGGCTAACTCAGCTCTACTAATAAAATGTGACCTCTCAAAGAATCTTATCAAATACCTATTGCATTAAATAATTTCTCTACTCTGACTAGGGAAATTACTGCCTGTTTTTCAGGCCTGAATGAGCTCTGGCAATTACTCATCCTTCTGCTTTTTAATGGCTCTTTCATTGGCTCCAGGTATTTCATTCTATTAATCTGCAGAGTGGGATTTAGCCAAAATCAAACCATCTTTGTGGATATTGCCAGAGCTCTCTCTGTGGTTTTTCTCCTCTCATATTCTTTTATGCGAAGTCTAGCTTCCTTAGCTTCCTTGTATGCCAATCTCTGTCTGGATAACTCAACTAGACCACCAGGCTCTCTTTGTTGTGGCTTAGCAATTACCTTTTGGGGTAATTGTAGATATCAGCCAATGTTTTTACCTTTTTTCTATGAGCATAATCTTCCACTGTCTTCTGTACAACATTCTACTATTTATTTCATATATTTTGTTCATTCTTCTAGTCTTTTAGAGATGTGCAGGTTTTGTCTCAGTTTATCCTTCATTAATGGAAGCAATATTCTGAAAAGGGTCATGATTACAGAAGGGCTGGAATTTGTTTTATGATTTAGGGTGAGTAGATTTCTAGATGTGTTTTGACTTCAGGCTATCTCTGATCTTAAATTCTATAAATTATGAAGTAGAGAGGAAAATAGTTTCTAAAATTAGGAGTTATACTTCTGTTTATATATTTTTAACAGTTTTCCAACTTACAAGTTGTGTTTCACTGTCAGAAACTACAAGTATAAATTACTAAAAATTTACAAATCCCCTGGTTGTTATTGTGGGGTTTTTTTGTATTAGTGCTATTTTTTTGAAACAATCATCCTATAGTTCAGTCTGTTCCTGAACTATTAGTGCAGGCAAATGCTCTTGCCTTAGCCTCCTGAGTGCTGTGTGTTTTATTTTTAAAACCTACTTCTTCTACTTGCTTTTTCTTATTTACATGTTTTTATAAAAGTGTTTTTCTTATTTTAAAAGTAGTTTAACAATTTTCAAAAATTTGTTTTTCTTTACAACAGAAGTCTATCTGGAGTTAAGTTATAGGATTTTTAAATTTTTTTAAAGCTTACATTAGGTTCAGATAGAAGTAACATTCAACACCATTCTTTTTAAAATTATTACTTAATTTTTTCCAAGTATTAATTAATTTTTACTACATCTACTTTACTAGTCAGCGAATGCCATTCTGAATTGACTACATATAAAATGTTTACATTTGAATCTTTAATGAATGAATCTGTAAAGTTTTTTTCCGTTGGTAAGACTTTGTTTTATAAAAGGAAAAAGTTTTTAAATTTAGTGGGTGTCTGAAGAAAGTAGGCTTTTATATTTAATAGGGAACACAGATACTAAGTGCAACAGCACATCAACACAGTTCTTTCAAGTATTTAGGGTTTTTTTTTCATAATGGAAGTCCTTTGGGAGACATTTAACATGCTTTTGTGAGAATAGTCTTGGTGCCTATAAGTCGTTGTTACATCAGTGCTTAGTGTTTGTTAGCTTTTGCAATATATTGGTGTAATATATGTGGGTGTGTGGATGTGTGCTATATATGTGAGCTACAAGATAAGAAGTATTAAAAAAAAGTTGATATGTGAAAATTATTTCTTATTCTTACTTTTGCTTCAATATCCATGTTCCAAAGAAGAAAGCCAAAGTGGAAGTAGAAATTGTTTTGAACTACATGAAAATTAAAACATGTTGTTGTTGTGGTTTGGGTCTAGATTGTCCCCCCAAAGCCTCATGCACCTATGGATACTCTGTACTGTTGGGAGGTGAAACCTAGGTGGGGCTTACCTTGGAGGCATGTGTGCTGGTTCCACCCCTCCTCCCATATTTGGCCCTGTTCTTCTATTCTATGAAGATCTCTGTCTCCAGAGTTCAGGCTCTGTCCCCAGACCTGGCTCCAGTCCCACCATGTGATTCCACCATTTTCCAGCCACCCATCCATGTATGGACCGAGATCTTTTGAAAATGTGAGCTAAGGTCAGTATTTTCTCCCTAAGTTGTGTATATCGGGTATTCTGCCCCAGCAGGAATAAATTAACTAAGACAATTGTTAATAAAAATTTTTTCAATGTAAGTGGAGTTGTAGGTAAAGGGAGATTTGAGCACTAACATCTACATTAGAAACAAGAAAAGTCTCAAATTAATCATCTCAGGTTTTACCTTAAGAAATTAGACAAAGAAAAATGAACCCAGAAGTTTATAGGAGGAACATTATAAAGACTCAGTAGGAAATCATGAAACAGAAAAATAATAGAAAAAAGCAATACAGGTCACCTGGTTCTTTGAGAAGATAATGAAGTTGTTAAAACTCTAGTTATACTGACCAGGCCAAGAAAAAAAAAAAAGAGAGAGAAGACAAATTTCCAGATCAGGACAAAATTCCCATCTCTAGTTATTAAGATGCTAGCTGTTAAAAGACAGCTAGGGATTATTATGAACAAATTTAACATTGTACACATACATTTTATAATTAACGTGAAAGGGATAAATTTCTTGAAAGGCATAAACACCAAAGCTGATGATTTAGACTTCAGGATAGAAGAACACGTAGAGGAATAGACAACATAAATCGGTACTGTTTGATATGGTAGACACTGGCTATATATGGTTAGTTAAATTAAAATTCAGTAAAAAAAATTAATACCTTAGTCTTGCCATGTTTTCTGTTGCCAGCTACACCCACATATGACTGGTACTGTGTGGAACAGATGTAGAATGCTTACATCATCACTGACACTTCTATTGGACAGAGCTGTCATAATAGGAAACTTCAGGAGTTTGACCTGATCAGAGTGAAGGTAGCACGTTTGGCCTGATCAGAGTTAAAGTTGCAAAGTCAAATGGAAATGCAGCAGTACTCGAAGAGTAAGCTTCAATTCAAACTGTTAAATGTCTTTGGTGTCCCTGTGCGATACTAGCTGGGATGGAGAGGGGGTGTTTGGCTTTGGTTATTGTAGATAGATGATGGTGAATTGACCTAATTGTGTTTTAAAGGAATCTTTTTGGCAGCAAAATAAAAGAAGATAGGTGGGGTGGGAGAAAGAAAGAGCTTGCCATCCAGTTAGTCCCATAGTTCAGGTGAGAGAGCTAAAGGATTGAGCTAAATAAAATGAGAGGCAATGAGGATGCCAAGGAAAAAGCAGATTTGACTGCTAGTTAGAGATAGAATAAATAGGGGGATTTATTGTGGAAACTAACAGGACCTGAATTACTGATTTCTGGATTTTACTTGTATTGAGAAAGTGAATATTAAAAAGAGAGAAAGGTTATAGCTTTAATTTTTGCCACATTAGAAAGTAGGCCCAGTTGAACTAAAATTGAGTCACCAGAATATACTTGACTTTTGTAATTCCAACTATGGGTAATATTTCCCAGAGAGAACATGAAAAGAGATATAAAAGGACAGACCCCTAACATTTACTAGGTATAAAAAGAAATAGATCCTTAGCGTTTCAGAAGGTAACTAGATCAAAGGAAGTGTGAATAAACAGCATTACTAAAAAGAGCCCAAGGGAAGTACATTTTATAGAGAGATTGCTGGTGCAGATAAGTCATGAAAAAGAATCATAATTCTTCATTGGATTTATTGAAGAAGAAATAAGTGTGAATCTAGACTTCCGAGTGGAGGTGAATTTATAAAGGGTCATTGGAATAACAGAACTGTCATGATGTTTAGTCATGTAAGTTATCCTTGTTTTATTTGTGTAATATTAATGTACCATAGTTTTTTTTATTATTAAGGTGAAGGACTAAGAGAAATATTATTTTGTAAATTTTAAAATTTTTTGGAAGTTTACAGTATTATGATTACTTTTAGGCGAAATCCTAATTTAAGATCTGGAAATGTGGATGATCATAGGTAAGGAGAGACATCGTCTTAGTTACTTTCTTATTGTGAGGACAGAATACACAACACACACAACTGAAGAGAAGAAAGGTTTATTTTAGCTCACAGTTTCAGAAGGTCTCAGTAAACGCATGAGCAGCTGGCAGTAGTGAAAGCACATGGCAAAGGCCAGGGAGGAGGAAAAGCTGGTCAGGGCATGGCAAACTGGAAGCCAATTGAGGAAGGAAGTGTGGCGCCAATGTTTACACTTCCAGCTCCTGGCTCAGGTCTGCCCCTTCCAGGTCAAGTCCCACTGGTCTGCACCTTCCAGCAAGGCCCCACTTCTTAACAGGACATGGTTCCATAGGTATTGTACAACATCCAAATCATGAGGATTTTAGGGTATATTCCAAACCATAATGCTATGGCCAGATAGCCAAAGACACCAGGAGACTGATCACGCACGCAAAAAGCAACGAGTCTTTATTTGTGCTTAAGCTCGGACTCTCAGCCTTCACCAACATAGTGGATCCGATCCGAGAGCCTCGAGTCTGTGTAGCAGACTTTTATTAGTTAAAAACAAAGGGAGGTGGGCTTTCAGCTTGGTGGTTACATGACTGGTGAGCACACAGCAGGGGAACAGACTTGTTACATGGTGATTGGCTAACTAACATTAAGCAACTGCCTCTGGTCCCAGGCCCAATTTGAGCAGCTATCTCCTGCTCCTGCCCAGGAGCTCTGGCCTAACATTTTTTTTTTTTTTTTAAGAACAGGTGGTTACAAAACGATAGGTTAGCTAACAATGAGTAAGACTATCTACAGTCCCCAGACCTCGAGCCCCTTCCTCAGGAATGTTACAGATGTTGGGAAAGCAGTCCCTTCTTTCTGCCCATTGCCCCGAAGGAACCAAGGAACCGAAACCCAGGCCTGTCAGCTAACATCCCAGAGAAAGTCTGAGGCCTGTCATGGGGTCTGTGTAGCGTGGGCCTGTAGCCTGGGCATGGGTCTCTCAATAACAGACATAAAAAGACATGGCAAAATGCTAGAGTTTCTAGAGGACCCCTTATAATAATGTGAAAATATAAGTGTAGAAAGAAGGAAGCTGAGCTGAGTGAGGGAGAATTCTCAATTACTCCTGCAGGTGGAATCCTTTTAGGCAGATTTAAAGTATATCAAACATATTTGCAGTCTTCTCTCTCCTTCTGTAATATAAACAGATCACTACTCCTTAGATTGGTTCAGATTTACATTACATTTTAGCCCTCTTGAAAAAAAATCGGTTCTCACAAATTTCTAACAGGTGATTTCTTTAGAATGGCTAGTTATAAGTAATATTAACTTCATATAATTTTTTTCTTCTCTTTCTTTCTCTCTACTCCCACTTTACCCCTTGGATTTCTTCTCCTTCTAGAAGATCTTTGAACTTTTTTATTATTGTTTTTCTTATTGTCAGAAACTTCAACATTTTGTAGCTTTCAAATGGAGGTCTTCTGAGTATGCTGTTTCCGAGACATTTTCATGTTAAGTTATCATGAAGTAATCTCCTGTTTAAAGGAGGTTAGTTTCCTGTGCATTAAAATGAAAAAGAGATTATCTGGGAAACAGAAAATACTACATTTACAGTTAAACTAATGGTTCTTTTTAATCCCCCCTTTTTTTTGGGGGGGTGGGGGACAAAGTCTCACTCTGTATTCTAGCAGGCTGGTTCTGAATCACTATGACAATCTTCTTGCCTCAGACTCCCAAATGCTGAGATTGCAGGCATGTGCCATCACACCCCACTGTTACGTGGTGCTGGGGGATTGAACCTAGGGCTTCATGCTTCCTAGGTAAGCGCTCTAATCACTGAGCTATGCCCTCATCCTCAATACTTTGTAGTTCTTAATCCAGCTTACCTGTCATGCCTCCCTTGGCCTGGAGAGATGTAATTTCTATTAGTATATTGCAGCAGCAGGCATTTTTGTGTTATTAATAGGAATGGGAACATCATTGTCACTCACTTTTTTCCTTTCTTTCTTCCCTCTGTGTCACTCTCTACCCCAAAGAGAAGGTGTGCTTGGCTTTGGTTGTATAATAGTACGATAAGTCTTGTTCCATATTCCTGTATTTCCTCCTATAAAAGCATACCTTGAATCTCCTGTGCTAATTTCTTGAGGTTGATTTTGTACAGATGGACTGGGGAAAATTATTTCCTCAAATATGATACTTCAGATTTATCTCTTCCAATAAATTTGTGCTGACAGGCAGAAAGGGGCTACAGGGCAAAAGAGTCTAGCTAGAAGAGCTTCTCAGGTCATCGCAGGAGGAAGCACAGGGCAGGGGAGAAGCCAAGGCAGGAATATATTCTTCCAGGGCATATGTCCAGCAATCCATCACATCCGCCCAAGGCAGTTAAAATCCATAGGCAATCCTCAACATCCAAGTACATGAAGCTTCTGGGGGCATTCCAGATCCAAGCCATAACATATATCCACTCTTATTAAACAGTAATTTAAAAATTTATTAGTAAAATGAGAGTGTGGAGACAGCTCTTAAGGAACCATTTCAAATAGTTTATACACTTCGCTGTCTCTCAGGAGATGGAGATTACTATTTTACCATTTTCTGCTCCTGAGGGTGAACAAAGTAATTTTACAGTAGAGAAATTTGGCAAAGATTGCTTAAACCAAGTGAGCCAGGTTCATGTCACCAATATCTCTTAAATATCTTTTTTTCGAGACAGAGTCTCGCTCTGTAGCCCAGGCTGGTCCTGAACTTACTGTGGAGCCCAAGCTGGCCTTGAGCTCACTGCAATCCTTCTGTCTCTGTCCCCAAAGTGCTGGGATTACAGGCATGTGCCACCACCCCGGCTTATGAGGTGCTGGGAATCAAACTTGAGTACTTAGTGCTTGCTAGGCAAGTGCTTTAACTGCTGAGCCACTCCTCCATATCCTTTTAAATATTTTAACCCCTTCTATATAGTAAGAATGGGATGATCCCTGAAGCTGGGATCATAGGTCAATGGTTGGTTGTGGGTTCAATTCCCCAACACCACATAAATGGTGTGCTGGTGCATATCAGTAATTCTATCACTTGGGAGTACTGATGTGAGAGGATTGCTATAATTTTGAGGCCAGATTGGACTACATAGTGCGTTCAAGACCAGCCTGGACTATAGAGTGTTTCCACAAAAAAAAATCTTCATTTGTTTTTTTACAAAAATTCATAATTATCACCATAAGTGAAATATTAAATAAATTCAAAACAAAATGTATTTTAGTAGCATATTTTACAAAGTACTGGCCAGTACTCACAGAACTCATATACTATTAAGGTTGTGAAAAACAAGGAAACTGGAAAATGGCCAGAAAGTAGAGGAGATGTACTAAGGAGGTACAATAGTAAATACAGTGTCATAACCTGGATTGGATTATGGAACAAAGGAAGGACATTAGTAGAAAAATCCATGAAGTCAACCTAAATGAAGTGGGGAGGCTATTTAATGGGAATGTAACAATGTTTAATTTAGGAATCAAATATATTAATGATAAATATAAGTAAAGAAACTATGAAATACTATGTTATCTTTGCAACTTTCCTGTAAATCTAAAACTATTCTAAAATTAAAAGCTTAATAAAGGTAAATTTATTAATCATAGCACTATGGCAGACTGTTGCTTGGAGAATGTGCCTACAGTGAACAGACAATTTGGTAATAATAAAGCTTTATCTCTCATATGTTCATTTTACTATTCTTCAAGAGAAGGAAAGAAATAAGTGGTCTAAACAGGAGTGTCCTTGTAGGAACAAATAAGTCTATTTCAAAACCAAATAGTACATACAATGCAGCTAAGGTCCACATTTTCTCTTGTCTACAAGTGTCCATCTAATTTAGAAGGAATTGTGTAAACTGTGTTAACATTTACTGATAACTGTAGTAGTGACACAGGCTTTCAGGATGACATACAGGTCAGGGCATAGGTATGTGTGTACATCAGTGAATATGTGTTTGTGCGTATGTGTGTGCTTTAGAGTGTTTCCATCATGGGGCTCTTATCTTTGGAATGCAGAACTGATTTTGAAAATTCCAAAGTTATGTACATACGCACCACAGAGAAATACTTGCACACGTCTTTTGCTCTGCCCCCATCATTTCTTAGAAGTCATGATAGGGGACTGAAAAAAAAAAATACGTAGTGAGAGAATTCACAGTCCTTCTGTGTTTGGTACCCCCCAGTAGGGTCTGAATTATTACACTAGCTCATACTTATCCTTTAAGAATTTGCTTTTTTAAAAAAAAAAAATAAGCTCTGATCATTCCCTTACCTCTTCCTCTGGGCTCTGCGTCCTGCCCCTCCTTGATCATGTCAATGCTTTGGTATTTAGTCCACCTGATTGCCTGGTGACTTCCTCCTTTTTGATGGACCCAAAAGATGTATTTTGCAGATTATCTTACTCTTTCTAATTTTTAGTGTAGAAACATATTCTTTTGAGAGTTTCTATGTTCTAAAAATGGAAGACTTCTAAATTAGTGTATATTTTATAGATGAATCAAATAGTTCTAAGAAATAATTTACATTTGCAAACCACCTTTTCTAATTTCAAGTCTAGTAAGAGTAGATAAAATAATTTGAAATAATAATTTGAAAGATAGCATTTAGCCCTACTAAATAGTAGCAATGCATGAATGCATAAGAGTTTATTTAATAGACATTTTGAGTTCTGTGAAGAGATGTTATGAAGTATAAATGCTGTTATAATGAGGTTAGTTTACATCATAATGCTTTGATCTGTAATGTTTTGAAAATGAGTTTCCTACTGTGCTCTGTGTCTAGTTACAGGATCCACTGCATGATTATTAGCGAGCCTACCTATTGATTAAATCAGATAAAGAACCATTTAGTTTTGCCTTAATTCTTCTATTTATAATTAAAACTTTAGTATTCAAAATAAATCTGAATATTTTGATATATTATTAATGCTACAACAATTCCATAGCAGTTGACCGTGTTTATGTTATAGGTTGAAGCTGTATCTTAGTAGTGGTGCACTTGCCTTGCATACATGAATCCCTGGTTTGGAAACCCTGAAACACAAAAGAAAAAAGGTTAATTAAGAAATCAGAAAGTTTCACTCAAAGATTAAGGTTTTAGCTTTGCCATATTTGCCAGCTTTTGCTTCTTACTGTCTTTGTGTTACATCATTCATTCAGTGTTTTCCTCCACTGGTTAGGAATATTCTAAAAGTAGAGCAGTAACTAAAACTGTCACCTTTTTTGGTCATGCTTTGATCCAACATCAATCAAAAGCAAAGCAAGCAAGCAAAGGAATAGGCAGCCATGTGGAGAATTGAGCACAGGTCTTGCGCATGCATGCTAGGTGTGCATGCTAGGTGCATGGTCTACCATGGGGCTACACTCCAGGGTCTTGTGTGTGCATGCTAGGCACATGGTCTATCACGGAACTACACCCCAGCCCTCAGATTTGGATTTGTAAAGACAATGCTGGGTATTCTGATCTTTTTCTTTGCAAGTAGTAAAAGGACTCCTAGTCCTAGTTGGTCTCACTCTTAAGGTAGCTTAGAGCTATGACATATTTTAAGATTTTTTTATTCTGACATTTAGAAAGTTGAAATTGTAATTTATTCTACAGATTTTATTTTAAGCCAGATATAAAATGGTCAGTGACAAACCATTTTGCAATGCTTTTGGTTTTTTATCCACTTTAGGGAATATATATTATAATGTCTTTTTAAAGTTAGCAAGCTTAGCTTCTTTACTTTTGAAATGTTTAGTTTTATTTAACACTTAATAGTTTACTTGTACTTTGTTATATTCTCTACAGTGATCTTTTTGCTCATAGAATCTTACCTTGTATATTGGCATATTTACAGAAGTTATGGTGTATAATTTAATAAAATCTGTTATAAAATATATTTAAACCATATTTTTTAATTTAATGGCCTTTTCTCTACTTTTGTCTCAGTTTGTTTCACATTTTCAAGGTAGCATATAGGGGAAAAAAGCACATAGTATGAATAAAAGAAGTTTTTATTTAAAGTAAGCTTATAGTACTCTTATTACCTTTATGATACAGACTATGTAATACTTGAATGACCATAAACATTTCCCAAAATCAATCCTTCAAATTGCACTAGAAAATTTTGAGATCTTACTTAAGTGTTTTTATAACTGACATTTACTATAATTACCCTGAAAGAAAAATGAAATTCAACAGTAAATGTGGGAAAGTGGCTTCGAAGCATATTCTGAGGCATTTCCTCTACAAAACAAACACAACTGAGGTGCTTCTTATTGTGTGTTGTTCCTTTTATTTACAGTATTAGAGGATAAATAATTTATATTAGAACTAGTTTAAGATACCATTTTAGTAAGTATAGAAAATAATGAAAGTGTAGTCATCCTTGAACTTTAAATACCCTAGCCTTCATGATTGTTTATTTTTCCATTTTATTGATATGTATACGTGTAAAATTTAAGGTTTACAATGGAGTTGAGTCTTATGCACATATGTATCTTGTCAAGGTGACAAGGGCTTTCCCACTCTTCCTTTTGTCCCTCTCCCTACTCTCCCTCCCTCCCTCCTCCCCCATCCTACCCCCCTGTTTCACTTCATGATTGTTTTTAAGTCAGTTTTACCTTCAGATGGACAGATTTGTAGAATTTCATAGTAGAGTAGCAAGAACACAGAAATTAAGAGTACAAGATGAATAAGTAGAAAAATAAAGAAGGATTTTGGTCAGTTTTGTTCGCTTTCTAGAGTGGGGAAAAGAGAAGAGGATAACATCTTCTCTCCTTTTTTTGTGAGCTTTTGCAAGATTTTCCTAACCTCTGTGTTTTAATCATTCGGGCTAGATGTTGCTTTAGATGACTATCACACCATAATCCTTTTTTGCCACTGATATTCAAATTTTGGCTTATAAATAAGGAATCATTCTTCCTATGATTTAAAAAGTACTAAGAAATCAAAAAATAACTGTGGCGTCTTCGACCGGCAAAGACACCACACGGACTCTCTCGATCGTGGGACGTTGACTCGACTTGACTCACTTTATTCCGCTAAGCCCAAGCTTAAATACCCTTCCATACCCATATTAACATACAAGCAATCTAATAGGCTACACATTAGTGTACAAGCAATCTGATAGGCTAACATTAGCATACAAGCAATCTAATAGGCTAAAAAACTTCAGACCCATCACCCCACCTTGGGACTGCCTCTTTAGAACAGTCCCGTGGTTCAACACCTGATCCAAATTTCAAGCAGAAGAACACCTGACTTAAATTCCAGACAGTAAATGCCTCTTCGTGGAAAGGAACGTGGCCTAGGTCTGCAATGCTGAGGCTCTCAGGCCCTGAGGGACCCAACAAATAACAATTTGTTTAGTCATGTAGTAAGTCTCCAACAACTTCCAAATATTCAAGCTGACTTCCTTGTCTATTGATTATTTCATAGATTCTTCCATACTTTTAAAACCTTGGTTAAAAAACCCAGACCAGTGGAAATTCTGTCACTTCCTCAGGAAAGTCTTTGGTTAATCTACTTAGGTGTTTACACATTAGCAAACAGTGTTGTCTTCAGAGTTGTTGATAAAATAATCATAAGACATATATTACAAGAAAGCTTACATTTAGGAGACACAAACATAAGCAATAGCAAGAATAAGTAGGGAAAGATAACTTAAGGCAAGGTTTTTTAGGTGTGTATGTTTTGAAATATTTGTGAAAGTTTCTAGTTTTCTACTTTGCTTTGGTACCATGAATTATTCTGTGAGAAGACTTTCTTTTTCAGTTGCCTTGTTAATTTTATATCCTTAATCTTACCCTAATTATATTTGATTTCAGTTCACATATGTGAGCCTTTTGGATATTGACACAATTTTTAAGGAAAATATAGGTTAAAGTTCTGTTTCTTGCTAATTTTGTCTCTTTGTTAGTTATCACTCCTCCCTCTTCCTGTGCATTTTCTTGCAAGATATCTTCTATTTGAGTCTCCTAATTATCAACTTTATTAAACTTTATGTTTTGAGGTTACTATGTGAGAGTGAGAGTAATTTTTACATTTTGAAGGTTAATTATTTCTTAACAAATCAATGACATTTTAAAAGTAGCAAAGGTTGGGTAAAGAAAGAGTCTATGTTGTGGCCCTTTGGTAATTTATTGCAATAAATATATGCTTTTAATATTGATGCAAATTAGTTCTGAAAGGGCTAGTCATTCTTAAAATAAAACTCAGTGATCTAGGACACAGTTTGCTTCCTTGAGATCTAGTAATTCTCATTCATCCTTCCTTCAGTTTCTCTTGAAAACTGGGAAAGTTACAGACATAGGTTTGCCAGAGCTGATCTTCACAAATTTCAGTTCATAGCCAAAATCCAGTCTACTTTCTGTTTTATAAATAAAGTTTTATTGGAACACAGCCACATTCATTTGATTACATATTGTTTGTAGCTACTTGTGTGCACAGTAGAGTAATCACAGAAAGAATATGTGGGCTGCTAAACCTAAATACCTATTATCTAGCCATTAACAAAGAATTTTGCCAAAGATTGAAAAGAAATCTTCTACCCAAAAGGCACACTCTACATTCTTCCTTTTCTTCTTTCTCGATTTACCCAATCCTGAAGTGACTCAACCAAAACAGAAAAGTTAGACCTTTTTCTATTTAAACCTGTCAGCTTATATCATAAATGACAGTGTATCTTGTTAAAGACTGCTCATATTATCTTGTTTTTTGTTTGTTTTTTCCAGATGGTATATGACCATTAATGCCTTAAGATGTCAGGAACTCAGAGTTATTTTGTGGGGATTTAAATTTTGATTTAATTTTATATTAGTCTCTATGTTCTTGTTTCTGTTATTATTGTTATGTATATCTATGGAAAAACATAATTTTTCATTCTTATATATAGTTAACTTCTAAGGAACAGATCAAAAAATCAAGAAGAGAGAAAGACTGTGCCTCTCCCTGCTTTGTAGCTGCTTGTCATACTGAAGCAGCAGGCTGTTCTGTGCCAAGTGTATACTAGCTGTATACCGGATAGGCAAAAGCAAGAGGTAGCTTTAGAGAACAGGCATCATTTTAACCAAGGAATTCCTCGTTTCTTGACCTTATGTGGCTATATATATATATATATATATATATATATATATATATATATGTATATAGTGTTAATGAATGGTATAATGGTTTTCAGCAAAACTGTGATAAATAGTTCTATCATAATAAATCATATGAAAGTACCATTATTAAAACTATCCTATGAGTTTTAGTTTATTATAATCAGGGCAGTTAGGTGCTTTTAAATACAGTTGATGAAGAGAGCATTAACTTTCTGTAATTTTTATGTAATTAATGAAATATGTCCTAGGCATGTGACAGAAATGTGAATTGCTAGGGTTTTCTTGCCTTATTTAATATTTTATTGGCAAAAATAGTTTTAAGTTGTACAACATGAAGTTTTACTATATTGGTTAAATCATTCAAAAATGATTTAATAAGTCTGCTGTCTCACTATCTTAGTGACTTTTCATTGGTAGGACAAAATATCCAACATCTACAACTTAAGAGAGGAAACATTTATTTCAGTTCACAGTTTCAGGACATCTCAGTCATTCATGGGTAACATGCAGTGATGGAAGCCTGTTGTGGAGGCCTAACCAGAGAGAAACTGTCTGTGCATGGCAGTAGGAAACCAAGAGAGTGAGGAAGGGCAGAGTTAGAATATACCTTTCCTGCTTATGGCCCAGTAATCTGCCCCCATCGAGGTCAAGCCCTCGTGCACTGTTCCATCTGAGTTAAGTGCCAGTGTTCCGCCCTTTCTGAGCAGACCCCCCCTCTGGTTATTTTTTCTTCACTGAGACAGAATGTCCAACTTCCACAACTTAAGAAAGGTCTAGGATGTCCCCTAGAAGACTTATGTGTTCCAGTGTAGCAGAGTATATATGGAACCATGTGCTGTTTCTAGCTGGGGCTGGGTTGGAAGGGACAGATGCTTGGGGCTTGACCTGGAGAGATTATATCAGTTTGCTGAGATTAGGAAACACCCAGGGTGGGTCTTTCAGGTGTGTGTGATTGATTTGTGGGCTAGGAAATGAGAGAAGAACACCACCCTGTGTATGGTTGGTCCAACTGGTAGCTTGAACTAAATAAAGGAAGGAAGAAGAAGTACTATGACAGCTTCTCCATGGGGAAGGAAAGATAATTCTATTTTTAGTGTTTTGAATAACTTCTATGCTATGTTATTGTTAATATGTGTTATTGTTAATAATTTACATTCCTACTAACAGTGCACAAGGGTTACCTTTTCTCCACATCCTCATCAACATTATCTTTTTTTTTTTTTTTTTTTTTTTGAGACAGGGTTTTACTTTGTAGTCCAGGTTGGTCCTGAACTCCCTGTGTAGCCCAGGCTGGCCTTAGGCTTAGGACAATGCATCTGCCTCAGCCTCCTGAGTGCTGGGATTACAGGCATGTGCCCCCTGGCTTTATGTGGTGCTGGGGAATCAAACTCAGATCCTTGCTCTTGCAAGGCAAGGGCTTTCATTGCTGTGCTGTTCCTCCAGCCCAACATTATATTTTGATAGTAGTCATTGGAACAAGTGTGAAGTGATGTCTCATTGTGGTTTTAATTAACATTTCTCTGATAATTAATGATGTTGAACTGTTTTCAGATACCTCATTGTATGTCTATGTCTTTGTCTGCTTTTTACTGGATTTTTGTTTTCTTGTTGCAGAGCCCCTTATTTATTTTGGCTCCTTATTATTAGATATGTGGCTTACAAATATTTTCTCTTAACCTGGATTGTCTTTTTATTATTTCCTTTACTTTCCAGAAAGTTTTTATTTGTGTAATTTCGTGTGTTTACTTGTGCTTTTACCTCCTGCACTTTTGTAGTTATTTCCAAGAAATCTTTCCTCAAATTAGTGTAGTGGTCATTTCCTCACTGTTTTATTCTAGCAGTTTTTTTGACTCATGCCTTAGAGTTGAGCCTTTAATTCATTTTGAGTTGATTCCCCTCCCCCATTTTACTGATATGTATAAGCACAAAATTTAAGATTTACAATGAAGTTGAGCATTTTGTGCACATATGTATCTTGTCAAGGTGACAAGGACTTTCCCACTCTCCTTTTGTCCCTCCCCTTACCCACCTTTTTTTCCCTCCCCACCCTCCCCCCGGTTCACTTTGTTTTTCATTTAAGTTCCATGAGATAGTTATGATCTGGGTTTCTCATATCAGAGAGACCATTCGATGTTTCACCTTCTGCTTCTGACTCACTTCACTAAGCATAATGTTCTCACAAACTGGGAAAAAATATTCACCATGAACATCTCAGATAGGAAGCTCATAACTAGAATATACAGGGAGCTGAAGAAAAAGTAAGCCTACTGAAATAAAGGATCCTATTGAAAAGTGGGCAAATGAAGAGGTAGTTCATTCACGAAGAAGTTCAAATTGAGTTGATTTTTGTATGGTATGAGATAAGAATTTAATTCATTCTGTATGTGGATATCCAGTTTTCTGAACAGTATTTATTGTGTTCATTGTGCATTTGGCACCTTTGTCAAAAATAGGTTAATGGCAGATCCAAGTTTATTTTCAGGCTCTCTATTCTATTTCATTGGTCATTGTGGCTACTTTCGTGCCATGTTATGCTGTTTTTGTTGTTACTATTAATTATTGTGTTACTGGGGATTGAAAGTGAGGTTTTCACTCTGAGCTACATCCCAGCCTTTATTTTATTTATTTTTTTCATTTTTGTAGGCAAAGTTTCACTGAATTTCTAAGTTGTTTGTACTGGGTTTGAACTTGTGATCTTCTTACCTCAGTCTCCTACAGTGCTTGCTGTTTTATCTATTTTACCTCAGTAATGGATTTTGAAGTCAGATAATGTGATACATCTAGGTTATTTTTCTCTTTTTGCTCAGAATTTTCTTTCCTATTGAGAAATTTTAGTGGTTTTATGAAACTTTTAATATTTTTTATTTTTGTAAAGAATGACATTGGAATTTTAATAGCAATTACATTGAATTTTTACACTGTTTTGAATAATATGGACATTTAAGCAATATTAATTCTTTCAATCCATGAACACTAGGTACTGTTCCACTTATTGAACTAGTCCATTAGTGTTTATTGTTTCTACTACACAGATTTTTCTTCTTGATTAAGTTTACTTCTGTTTATATTTTTGATGTTATGAATGAGATTGGTTTTAAAATTTCTCCTTCAAATAATTTGTTAGTGAAAAGAAAATGCTATTGATTTTTTGTTGATTTCATATGCTGCAACCTTGCTGAATTTGTTTTTCATTTACAGTTTTTTGGTGGAGTTTTAGGGGTTTAATATATATTGTTATCCCATTAGCAGAAAAAGATCACTTTTTCCTTTCATGTTTAGATGCCTTTTTTTTCTTTAGTTAATCTGGGTAGCTAGATCTTCTAGTACTATGCTGAGCAGAAGTGGTAAAAGTGAGCCTCTTTGCCTGGCTTCTGATCTCAGCTTTTCAATGCTGAGTATGATGTTAACTATGTTTGTTTCATGTATGGCCCCTGTTATGTGTAGACACATTTCTTCTCTACTGAGTTTATTGAGGATTTGTAAAGATATTGAATATTGCCCAATACTTTTTCTATATTAGAGATGATTCCTAGGAGTTTTAGTCAACTAATGTCTGTTAATTTGCATATATTATATATATGTACGTAATATTTATGTACACCAATGTAAAAACTGTCTTTTTATAAATATGTAGACATAATAATTTTATTCTAGAGAAATATTTCAGTATTTTTAATTCATCGTGACCCAAATAGATTGTACTTCAAAAAGATTAGAAAGATCAACAAAATAACAGCAACTTTTTAAAAAATGTTTTTTCCAGTTAATTCTTGACAAAACGTCACAACTTTGGTGACAGGAAAACTGATTTTTCTTAGCTTCCTATAAGGGCAGGACGAGCAGAAATGGAAGCTGAAACTGTCACAGTAGTTTAGTGCTTCTGACCAGTTCCCTTAAGGTTGTCACCTGTTCGCATGTCTTGGTAAAGTGTGAACTGCGACCCCTGCTGAAGGGGATCAGGGTACTGTACTTCTCACTTTCCTTGATAGTACCCAGGCCAGTGGCTTCCTGTCTGGTGGTAAGGTTTTCTGTATGTATTGCAGGTTGACCATATAAAGAAGCTAAGCCGTATATAGACTGCTACTACTAAGGTTGATGCGCACTTTGATAAGCAAAGTGTGCAGCTGAGAAATGTGGCAGTGATTGTGAAGATACAAACAAGAGAATGATTTAGGATAAAGATTATGAATTCTTAAAGGTTTTATCCTGACTTCTCTTTTGTCTGCATGAAATACTATTTTTTCCAGAAAATTGAAAAGCCTGTGAGAAACTGAATAATTTGTGAAAATAGCTTAAAAACACAGTAGGAATACACAGTAAAAAATCATTCTGTTCTTTGAGTCAAGAGAAGCTTTACTCACTTCAGACTTTTGAAAATATCTTGTCAGAGCAAGGACACAAACTTTTTGATATAACTAATGACTTGAAGGGAAAGTAGATTTTAAAACTATTTTGTGCTTTTTAATACATGTTAAAATCTATTTTACAGAGATGTACACACATATAAATTATTTTTTTTATTTTGAATTCTTATAAAAGTCTATAAGGAATGAACTTTTCTGAAAGGAGATAAAAGGTCAGTTTTAGGCTTATGGTAATAGATATACAAATCACACTTTTACAAGCTACAAAATTTGGATATTTACTCCTAATAACTGTTTTCTTGTGGGCCAATGTAATAGACACACTGAGATTTTATCATTTATTATACAGTCAGTTCTACTTTAAGGAGATATGCATTCCTAAAATCAGTACACTGGGCAAAATCATTCCGAAAGGTCACACTTGACCATATAAGAAAAATAACAGTTTAAAGATATAAAGCTCAAAAACTTTGCTGGTGAAACATTAAATAAAGGAACCCTAACAAAAATGATAGCATAGTTTTACATATATTGAATGATTAAGAATATATGTTGTAATAAATATGGCACTTTGTGAAGGTGAACATTGAAAGGATCACAGCTTGTTACTGTAAGACATAGAGGAGAGCTGCTGATACCGAGTAGAGAGTTGCAGCATCAGATGTCAGTGGGAGTGGCTTATTACACAAGGTGAACCGAGAGAGAAGGCAGGTGTTTGAATGGGGCCTGTGGGTGCATGTTTTGTGTGTTTAGTAAGGGCTTGGTTCAGTAGTTTCTGTATACACCTAGCATTTCTCTAGATGATACATTATGCTCATATTGTTTCCATATATATTAAATATACTGGAACAAATTGATATTTCCTAAACTAGCTATTAGAACTGAGGGTATATGAAATTTCACGCATTACTGGAGAAATGAACATTTTATTTTACTGCAATTCAGTTCCACGGGCACTAGGGGGAGTAGTAGGTTCACATTTTGCAGCAGCACTGACCAGTGCTTTTCTGTTTTGCAGCTGCACATATGGTAAATTATTATCATTTTATGGTTACAGTTATAAGCAATTTGGTAGAAAATGACAGCTAAATTATGCAGTGTTACTTTTATTTGTTTTAATTTTGTAATCTAAATATATTTTTAAATGAGAAAATAAAACCCAGAACAAATTTTAGTAGGAGGAGCAACCCTTCCTGTCACTTAGCATTGGGCCGCTTAGTAGACCTTGCATTTCTTTCTTAATTTATTATAGAAATTAGAGAATATACATGTGAGGTTTTCTGTATCCTGGGGAATGAATGTTTTTAGTTACATTCTCATGACTGCCATTATTTGTGTGTGTGTGTGTGTGTGTGTGTGTGTGTGTGAGAGAGAGAGAGAGAGAGAGAGAGAGAGAGAGAGAGAGAGAGAGAGATTTGGCACACACATAAATTTTAAAAATTCTCTGCCAATTCATAAGACAGAACATTTCTAAATGTTATTCCAGGAAGCATTTCTACAAATGTTGCCAAAGCAAATTTATTTTTCTTAGTCGTGTCGAGCTTTGGGACTACCCAGTAGCTGCAGGCAGCATCAGGGCTGGTGGACAGCCTCACGTAAAATGCTTGATTTGAGATGAAGAAGCCGGGACATGGTGATCAGGGCACCTGTATTGTTTATTTGGGGCTTTTGTATTCAAAGAAAGTATTTGATAATTAATACCTGGACCTTGTTGAGAAGATTACTGTAAATCAACTTTGTATACATGCCTACTATAAGAGAACAGATTGCCTTGTGACAAGAGCTGAAAGTTTGTTTGTGGTATGTTAGTGTACAGCTACTTCTGTTCTAATGCTTCTCTTGGATATTTCCTCAGCTCGCTCAGCATTGACTCTTGCTAATTCTCAGGTAGTTATCTACAAATCTTAACAGAGTCTGCCACTGTACATGGCTTTTGAATTTCAGAGTTGTTACCTTAACTGGGGGTGGGAATTTTAATCTAATGAATTATTTAAAATATTGACAATAAAATAATATGCTCATAATCTTTAGTCTACATGGATAATTAACTCATCAGTGATTTAACCGATATAAGGAGTTATTTTACACTTTTCTTAGCTTTAAAGTCATTTTAAAACAATTGTATGCGATATAGATAGAACAAGAAAACAAGTCATTTGGGTGTTAGAAAACCAAATAATACTGTCATCTTATTAATGCTGGTTGGAGAAAAATAAATTGTATTTTGATGGATAAAAGTACTTAATTTTATCTAGTATGGCTTCTCTTTTTTGTATATAGGTGACTGTAACTTAGTTCGCTTGTATTGTATCATATGCCATTTTGAATACACTTCAAAGGATAATCAAGTCAGGAGCCTATGTAATATTGTTCTCTAATAACAAGCTTTGTATTTCCTTCTAATGAGACTGGTATATCTTAACACTTTCTTTATAAAAGTGACATTATTTAGCTATATGATGATGCTCTGAGTAGGATGTTAAAACATGTTTAGAATTTACTTGTAATTTAAATGTAAAAATCTAATATTTTGGCTTGAAAATACTGAACATGATTAGAGAGAGTGAATGTTTATCTGTTGCTATGCTTACAATTTATAAATTATGTGTTACCAAATATGTATTAATATTACTAGATAATTATGTTTTTAATGTGGAATTCCTATAGAACTTCTTGTTACACTTTTATTAGATATCTAAGAAACAAAAATTTGGGGATTACCAAAGTATATCAAACTTAAAGATGCCATAGAATTCAAGGTCATGGGGATCAATAAAACTATTAATTTGTAGGAAATTTTATGAGGGAATATATACATTTAATGATGAGTAGCTGAAAGAGTCAGTGAAAGAGACTTGAATAGAACAATCAGCAGAGACGTGGCAAAGTGAGCCTGGGAAAAGAGAGAAAGTGATCCTTTGAAGAAGAAGACATAGCCAAAAAAGAGGGTTAAACTTGAAATCATATTAGTATATTTAACAATTAATAGATTAGATAAAACTTGCTAGGAATACAACATAGAGAGTGAGGGATAAGAAAACATATTATATTGAGCCAAAAAGTAAATTGGAAATAAGGAAGCAAAGATCATGACTCTGTGTTAGCCTTTTCAGAGATTTGGTAATAAGGAGAGAGAGAGATGTTGACAGCTTAAAAAGAAAGCAAGGCTTTACTTAGGATGAAGTTGTAGGGGCTGGAGGAGTAGCACAGTGGTCACAGTGCTTGCCTGGCAAGCACACAGCCCTGGGTTTGAACCCCCATGACTACATAGGCCAGGAGTGGTGGCGTAGGCACTCTAGAGGCTAACGATAGCCTCTGCATTGGAGCCTGTGGGACTCAGGAATTTACCTGTACCTATGGATGAAGTTGTTTGAAGGCTTATGGGCGATAGCCAAAAATTCATTCAAAGATCATTCAAAAATGAAATAATTTGTGAGAAACTGCCCTAAATTATGTAGATGAAGATGAAATCAGAAACACATGTGGGAAAATTCATCTTAGGAAGTATTTATTGATTTATTCCAACATTTATTGGATGCTATGACTTATCGTAATGATGTGTTGAGATGGGAGTTGTGAGGAAATTGATGTTTTGTTTTTCTTTTCTCTGTCACTAAAGGAGATTGATGATCCCAAGATCTTTGTATTGAGATATATCCCCAGTTCTGACCTTCCCCCTATTTTTTAAATTTTTGAGACAGAGTCTCAGTGATGTCACTAAGTTGCCCAGGCAAGGATTGAACTTGCAGTGCTTCTGTCAAAGACTCCCAGAGTCCAGGGATTATAGGCATGTACTACCACACTCTGCATCAGTTAAGAACATTTTAAAAGTTCACAGTGGACATTCATCTTTACAGTAAAGTGAAATGTACTTTAAATGAATAAATATTTTGTTTGCTTTTAGATGTAATTACTCATTGCTCTCTAGTTATTTCGGTTTTTTCTTTTTAATCAGATAGTGCATTAATTTGTTTATTTTACCTGTGCAACATAACTTAGAAAATTTTAGAGAGGAAGGATAATCTATTGAATGTTCCTATATTTGTGCTTATTTTTCTTCCTTCCTGATATTCTAAAACACCTTCCTTCACAATTCCTTTTCTGTTTGAGAATTATCTTTAGCCATTATATTAGAATAGACTTGCTAACAGTAAATTCTTAATTGTCCTTCATCTGAGAATTTGATTTCCTTTTTATTTCTGAAAGACATATTTGCTGGATATAAAATTCTAGGTTGACACTTCCTTCAATACTTGAAATATGTTATGCTGTTTCCTTGTGACCTCTATGTTTTATTGTGAGAAATCTGCTGTCATTTAACATTTTTCTCCTCAAACAGGTGCTACTTTTGTTTTCAAGATGTTTTCTGTTTCTGTTTTTAGTGGTCAAAAGTCAAAAGGATTGATGTTTGTTTGTTTGTTTTGTTTCGTTTTTTGAGACAGGGTCTCACTCTGTAGCCTAAAAGTTTATAATATTTTTTTTTCTGGATTTCTGAGGCTTTCTTGCCAACTTGGGGAAATAATTTAACTGTTATTTCTCTTGGTTACTTCTCTAGCCCTATCTTCTTTTCTTCTTTTTTATTGCTCTTCCATTGACATGGCTGTTTCATTATATTCCCATAAATATGTTAGACATACCTATTCTTTTCAGTCTGTTTTGTTCAAACTAGAAATGTCTATTGTATTGTTGTTTTCCTTGATTGTTTCTCTCCTGTTCTCTATTCTGTTGTTGAGCCTGTCTAGTAAGGTTTCTGATTATTGTAATTTTTACTTCTAACATTTCAATTTTATTCTTCTTTATATCTCCTGTGGGTTTTTTGTTTTTGGCTGAGACATCCTATTTTATCATTTGTTTGAAGCATAGTCATAAATGCTCACTGAAACAGTTTCATGAAAACTGCTTTAAAATCCTTCACAGATAATTTCAGTATCTTCATCACTTCATTATTGACATCTGTTAATTATCTTTTCTATTCAGGCCAATATTTTCTTGGTTCTTGATGTGTCAAGTGATTTTAGTTGTGTTCTGGACATCTAAGGTATTATGTTAGGTTTTACTTAAATCATCTCTTTTAGAGGGCCTTTTCTGATATTACACCAATGGTGAAAGAAGAGGCTTTGCATCATTATTCTAGGTAAGTGGGTAATGTTCTAGGTCACCTCTGACACGTGGAGTAGGCACTTCATTACTGCTGGTAGGAACAGGCATTCAGCTACTTCCTGTACCTTGCAGACTCCCACTCATCTGGGAAGAGCAGGAACTTCCTCAGTGGTTGCCATTTTGCCATTGCTGCTGATTTGTAGTGAAATTCTTGGCTCATTCCTTATACTACGCTAGCAAAGAGGGATCCTCATTAAAGCTGAATATGAGGTTGGTACTCCAGGCTACCCAAACAGCCTCTACTGATAATGACGAGGGTAGAGGAGGAGGTGGAAGCAAGGATTTAAGTTCTAGATCCAGCCTCAGTCTTTTTCTGATATCTCTAGAAAAGGGTGGGTGATACAGCACAGCCTAGCAGAAGGACTGCTTGTTTTCTTTGGTGTTTGGTAGTTCTTTTTTTAAAAGTTTCTGTTTGACTGGGCTTCCTCTTTCTTTCTTTCTTTCTTTCTTCCTTTCTTTCTTTCTTTCTTTCTTTTGTTCTTTCTCTTTGCTCGCTAGTATTTCTGAATTGCGGACTTCTCTTACCTCTGCTAGAGATCACAAAGGAAAAACAAAGACAGGCAATTCATTTCCATGCTTTTTACTGGGTTGCGAAGTTCCTGGTCAGTTTGCTTTCTTTCTGCTATTCAGAATTATCCTGTTTGTTTTGGGTATGATGTTTAGGAGTTTTAGTTGTACTTAGTAAGAGAAATAGGGAGAATTGTACTTAACTGTACCTGTGTAGAACCAGAAATCTTATATTTATTTTAAAATTTTGGTTTTCTGTCTGCAAAGATTGAATCAACTTTTTGAGGACATCATGTTGTATTTAGATGTCTCAGTCCAAAAGAAGATTATTTTGTCCTCTCAAAAGTAGAAATTGGTGAGCTAGATGAGACTTTTCAAGACAGATTGCTATAGAGAGAAACTAAATTTTGGAAAGTTTCTTCCTCCTAGCTGAAATGTTTAAAACACTCACACTCAAACATTAAAAAACAGAATTGAAATCATCAAAGTTAAGTATTCTGCTCATTAGTTTTCAGTAGATCTAATTCTCTGTTGTTAAATAGTAAAGAACATAGGCCTCAGGCTTGTTCCTGTAAGTGTTGCCTCTTGGATTAATTTAGTAGTCAATAGCACTAAAAAAGAAAATAGCAAACTTAAGTCCTTGATCTTAGTGATACTGTGAAACTTTTCTCCTTCAGTATTTTGGGATCCTTTATAAAATTTCTTGAGTGGGGGGTCAGGCAAGTAATTTGGTTATTTGCCAGTTTTTAAAATATCATTCAGCTAAACAGTCCACATAAGCTCACTTATATTCGGAACCAGTGAAGTGAAGTTCTTCATAAAATGCTTTATTACCTTCAATCTTTGCAGCACTTGCTGAATTTAGATAATAAACCTCCACACAGAAGTTATTTAATATTTCTCTGAGCAGTGATTTATATTTGTAATCAGGATTCTCAGTCATTTTCAAGAGACAAGTATCCATTGTATCCTTTGTATCCTTTTCACTGCAGTTATGAATACTATTGTATTGAATTTTTGTGATTTTTATTTCAAATTATTAGTATCAGATAATATTTTCATACTGCATCAGAAAATGCACGCAACTTTGGTGAGAATGCTGTTCCCAATGGCCATAGCTAATGTGCTGGCAATGGTGAATTCAACTCAGAAGGCATTCTGTGTACTTAGGCTTTAAAAGGGTGTGTGAGAGAAATAAAGATCGATATCTGTTAGAAAGTAATGGGCTGTAGGAAAATCACAGTGGTTAGAGTGCTCAAGGCCCAACGTTTAATTCCTCAGCACAACATAATTTGTGTGTGGTGCCATGCACCTGTAATCCCAGTGCTTAGGAGGCTGAGGCAGGACGATTGCTATGAGTTTGAGGCCAGGTCTGCTTCTTGAGCTCAGGACCAGCTACAAAGCGAGACTACAAAGTGAGACCCTTTTTTAAAAAAAAAAAAAAAGTAGGAAGAAGAGAATATGATTGTTTCTCTTTTCCCATGGACTCTTTCCCCCCAGTTGAAATTACTAACATTAAGCCATGTTACTATTTGCTCATTATTACTTTAGTACTAAACAATGATAGAAATATCCTGTTCTGAAAACCAGCATTTAGGTTTTTTTGCGAAGAAAATGTGTTATTTTGCATCTCCTGTTTTCTTTTCTTTATGCTTTCTTCCAAAATAAAAGCACTTTACTGAAACATAAACTCACCTGCATTGTTAGGATGAATTAAATAGAAGAAACAAAGGGGTGCAATAAAGTCTTATATTTCAACATAAAAGAAGGTGACAGGCCTCCTTCCACAGGGGTCAAAAAGGGTTCTCAGAGATGATCTGCACTTCCCACATGTGCTCCCCAGGCTGCAGCTTCCACCTGCCTTGCAAGCATGGTAATGTGGCTCTCAGGCCCCACTTCAAGTCTCCTGAACCACAAGCCATTTTCAAGAAGACTCACAGGTGATTCTGTTGTATATTACATTTACGAGAAACACTGCTCTAGTGGTCCTAGCTGTTTACCTTCAAATACTGGCTCACTACCAGAATATCACTGAGTAAGATGTTAGCTGGTCTGTGCTGCAAATTTATTTTTAAAATGAGACTAATAACAGTACAACATGAAGTTTTGCTTTGTTGTTTTGTTTTATTTTGTTTTTGATACAGGGCCTCGCTCCATAGTCCAGGCTGATCCTGAGCTCACTGCATAGCTTAGACTGGCCTTGAACTCACAGCAATCCTCTTGCCTGTTTCCAGAGTGCTGAGATTACAGGCATTCACCACTGTGCCCAGCCATTATGCGGTGCTGGAGAATGGAACCTAGGGCCTTGTGCTTACTAGACAAGTGCCCTAACAGTTCTGCAATCAGTGACATTTCACACTCAAAGATAGATGTTGCACTGAGCTAGCTATCCACAGATATTTTCTGTCAAGCATGTATTTCTGGTTATGATCATTTAATTTGAGATAGGTAATGATTGTATCTGATACTTTCAAGAGAAAGGTGAATCCAAAGAAGGGCAAAATGACAAGAACAAAAAAAGAGTTTGAAGACGAAACATATGAGAAACACACAGTGCTTTTGGATTACTTAGTTTGGAAAAGAAAAAGTTAAAGGACTTCTTAAACTCAGTTTACATTTCCACTCCAATGAGTGGATACCTTTCAGGGTCAAGAGTGCTTAGTGTGCAGATCATTTTCAGCGGTTGTATTGTCAGAAATTCCTTTTTGAAATTGGAATTTTCAAGTGTTAATCATTGTTATGTACTTCACTTTATAAAGGAACTTCTTGGGTGAAGGGGTGTAATAACAGCCTTTTCTTCTATCATTCTAGGCTAGTTCCTGTGATTCACAAAAGGCTGACTTGATTTAAAGCAGGCTTTCAAATGAAGGAAATATTTCTGTTCTGGGTCTTGCTGAAACATGGTGCCTTTAAATAAAAGATAAATGTTTAAGCAGGTTAGAAGCAAGAGAAAATGTATGGCTTTCTGGAGAATGCTTTCGCAACCTTGTCTGTAATGTCTAAAGTGAATGCTTGAAATGTATGTTCTCCTAAGGTTATTATGTGAAAAGGAAACTATAAAAAAAGGAAGTCAAACTTCTGATCAATCTGATGTATTGACAGTTTACTTTTTAAGATATCTGAATATAAACTTTTAAATAAGTGCTCTTTAAAAGTTAAAACAATAACTATATGTGAATCTCTACTGTGCCAGTGGTTTTTGTTTGTTTCTTGGTTTTTGTTTTGCTTTGTTGAAAAACAACAGGGCCAAAAGACTTGAGCAAAAGATAGAATAATGCATTTCTTTCCCAGGTCTGATTCTGCACCATTTGATTTTGCAACTCTGAGGGAAATAGGTAGAGCCTTAGAAAACTCAAAAGAAGCTGGTTAAATCCTCCAGTCACATATTAGACTTGTATCAGTGAGTTGTACTATTGTGCAGATCACAACTGAGTAAGAGTATATAACATTCATTCTTCTCTAGTTCTACTTACCACAGCATCTTGCAGTCTGTTTTATTTTTGCCCTCATACCTATTTTCAGTTGCACAGATGACTTTCCCAGAAATCATTAAGCATCAGAATTAAGTTTTGAACCAGGGACATTGGATTGACACCTCAATTTCTGTTTTACTGCCTCTTCAGTACTGCCAGTGCCTATTACATAGTTTCAGAAAACATTCGTGAAATGACTAGAAGAAAGCTGGCTGGCCTTTTTTTTTTTTTTTTTTTTTGCATGATTTTCTTTTTTGTGACCCTGGTTGTACCTCTTCTTGGCTCAGAGAACAGGTTCAAGTTACTGTATTACAAGTTCATGCAATGAGTAGTCAGTAGCATTTTTCCTCAGACTTAATGACCAAAGCACACGATGTGGTAGAGACCTTTTAGGAGGCTAACTTGATGCTTAGGCTTTTTTTTTCCTGCACAATAACTTATGGTAGCAAGTGCAATAGGAAGAGATTAAGTGATAGTAAATAAATAAATAAAAATGCAAAAAACTAAAAAAGAACTTTCTTGAAACTTTTTAATATTTTAAATATATAGAAAAGTTGACAGAACATTGCAGTGAGTGAATATTCCTATATTCATTATACCTTTAATCTAGATTCAATAATTGTTTTTCACTCTATTTGCTTTGCACATTCTATATGTTCATATTTATATACCTGTAAATTTATGTAATTCTACAAACATATCAATTTAATATAATATGCATTCACATAGGTAAAATATATTTACTGTTATATTTACATATGTAAAAATGTATAACACATATATTTCTGAACTAGTTTACACTGACAGTTGTCATTTGTTGACCATATGTGCTTCAGTGTTGCCTCCTAAGGATAAGAACATTTTTACCTTATAAACCTTGTTATGATATGATACTTAAGAAAAGTGGTAGGAACTGCATTAGGAGGTACATAATTTCTGTTTTCCCTACCAGTGATGACAAATGATCTCACTTTGGGTGGGAACCACCATATCTTACCATTTTAAAGGTCCATTTTTCTTGTAAGTAATCTCAATATCTTGTAAAGATCTAACTTGTTAACATTGCACCTAATGCCTTGAGTATGCATTAATGATCTTTGCTTGATTTAGCTCTCACAATGGGGACTGTAAAATGGTGATTAAAATTTTTTGATTACTTCTAAGCTAGCATTCTTCTGTAAAGATCTTCACTTCTTTTTTCAGTTGAACATTTGTAAAATCTTCTGTATTCCAGCATTTCTTATTACTCTGTGTTATATTTTAATTTCTTACAAAGATTTCTTTAAGGAAGGACCTTTTTTCCTGTCTACCCTTTCTCACCATTTGAAGTATTACTATAAGCCAGTGGGTTTTTATTTATTCAGTTTTCTTTTAGAGTAATTATTCCAGTGTAAAATTGTCCTACACATGACTCCTGAGTATCTTCTTCAGGCTGACTTTTGTTCTTGTTATGAACTCCCAACTGTTTGTTTTGAACACTTCACTTTCTTGTAGTACCATAATGAAATGTTAGAAGCTCATTTTGTACTTTTCCTATTTCACAACGGGATTCATTTTCCAAATAGTCTCCTTTCCAAAAAAATGAAAGATTTAAAAAATTAATGATTCCCTTCTCCCATAGAGGCCGCCTAAGGTCAGGACTACTAAGTTCTTGTTCCATATATCATAGATAGATAAGGAAGAGATAAGGTGATGGGGGCGGGATTCTGCTGGCCAGAGGAATTCTTCCAGTTTAAAACAATCTCTTTTTACCTGGGCAATCTACTAGTAGTATATTCTGTCTGTGGCATTTTTTCTTTTACAGAGTATTTTTTTATTCCTTCACTCTTGTCCCTGTTCATTCTTCTTGAATCTTTAGTTGTATTTTACTGTATAATTTATTTTAGAGATAAGCTTTAAAAAGCTGTGCAAAATGACTATTCTCTTAGCCATTTCAGCTGATGTTTAGGTTTTCATGTGATCTTGCTTAATACTAATTTATATTTATGTTATTCAGTAAAGCCGTCTTTCTTCAAGTGATTGTAGTGACTGCTTATTTTTGTCAATTTTTAAATTGTGGTTGGACAGACTCCAGTGTGTTAAGTTCATACCAAGGTTTGAGATATACCTTTCCTTAGATTTGGTCTTGTCTGCCTATTGCGTTCTTTCATGTCATTTGCCCAGGATTGACTCAGATGTCTTCTCTTCATTGGATCTCATCAAGTCAATGAAGAGGACGTTTTCCCCACGTTTTCCTAACGGAAATCTCTCTCCTCAGGTGGAGGTTTGAAGTGTAGGGAGGAAAGAAAAGTGGGACATTTTGAAATCTGATAAAATCAAGACAGAAAAAAATTGATAAAGATAAGACTTCCTGTCTTTTATTCTGCCGCATGGCATGTATTTAAATGAATTTGCCTCTAATTTGTCTCAGTTGCTGACATGTAATTCCAAGGCTATATAATTGTTTGATTTTTCCAGAATAAAACTCTTATTCTGTGACCAGGCTAATATGTTCAACTACTATAAACATTACTGCTTATGGTAACAGCTAGAATTTAAAAATCTATTCATATACAGAATAGCAGGCAGAGACTTCTGGGCCACCACAGATCATTCTAGTCTTTTGGAACTTGCTAACTAAAAACATCTAAATGTAAAACCAGCTTGGTTTTAAAATTCTGTTGGTTTATTTAGACCAAAGCTCATTCTGTTGTTGTTGCTTAAGACACAAGGTATTCCACAAGCTTTCTAATTAATGGACTCACTAAGCTTAGTAACCAACCGTCTCACCGTGAACCAGCTCCTCTTGTATAAGCCAGCTCGGGCTCCTTTCTTGTTAAAGGTTAATAATGAGAATAATGAAGCAATTCGTTATTTATGCAGTCATGATTGGCAAAAGTTATTAGAGTAGGAATCTGCCCAGTAGCAATGATTAGATTATGAAAATGTTAAAGAATACTGAAACTCATCTATATTTTGACATTTAAAAGTACTATTCACACACTTAATCATGATGGCCTGTTGAAGTATTTATGCAGACTAGTCTCATTGTACAGTGGTAATTTCTACAGCAGAAACCTATATAAGGGTGTTGAGAGAGATTCTGACATGATCAGAAGGAAACAGTAGACCTAAGAAGAAATTACCACACTGAGGAGTGAGGAAATAGGACTCTTACTAGACTAAAACTAGCTTCAGGACACCTAAACTACAGAGCTAGGAGATGTTTCTGATTGAGCACTCCTCACATTTTAGGAGCTGTGAAGAGGGTACCCCAGGTTAAGTTCCCATATTCTTTATACCAGACTGTGGAGAATGTAGAAATACAGGTTGGCAGAAGATTTCCTGGTGATGGTTTTATTAATGAACCATTAACTGACATTATGTAATACCGACAAGACAAGAATCAAATTGTAATTTATTTATGTGTAATATAATTAGGAACTTTCTGTGTAAATTAGGCTGTAATTATTTTTGCCAGCATCATCAAATATACTTCACATTTGTTTTTATAACAGTTTTATTGAGAAATGATTCACATAAAACTCACCCTTTTTAAATGTACAGTTAAATCATTTTGAGAATATTCTCAAAAGTGTGCAAATACCAACACTATCTCATTTCATGTCTTCAAGGTTGGCAGCATATCGCAGTATTTCATTACTTTATGGCCAAATAATATTCCATTGTATATGTCTACTGCATTCTGTTTATCTCTTTATTGGTGGGCATTGAGGTTGTGTTACTTTTTCTCTATAATGGATAATATTGCTTTGAATAGGCATATGTAAGTTTTTGTATACAAATATTTTCAATTATTTTGGATACACCTAGGATCAGACTTTTAGGGATATATGGTAATTCTGTATCTTGTAACTTTTTGCAGCACTGCTAAATTATCTCCCAAGGTGCTAGTCTGTAGTTACCTTCCTGTCTACAATGTTGCAGAATTTCACTCTCTCCATTTTTGTCAACACTTTCTATTATGACCTTTTTTATGGACATCCTAGTGGAAGTAAAGTTATGAACATAATTTTTGTGTGTGCTTCTTAGCCATTTATGTATTTTCTTTTAGAAAACTTGCTGAGAGCCATGTTCATTTTTAAATTGGGCTAATAATCTTTATGTTGTTGAGTTTTACAGTGTCTTTGTCATACTTATAGTTTTCAAATATTTTCTTCTGAGGATTGCCTTTTTAATTTCTTAATAGTGTCTTTTGAAGTATAAAAGTTTTTATTTTCAAAGTCTAATATATCTACTTTTTCTTTGATTACTTCTACTTTTAAGTGATCACTACCTAATCTGTCACAAAGATGTACTTTTGTGCTCTCTTCTAAGACTTACTATTTTAACATTGAGATCAGTAGATTTTTTTCATTTTTATTTTCACATGCCTTAAAGTAGGATTTTATTTGTGCTCATCTGCATTTGTTTTATTTCAAAAATAATTGAGAAGTAAACTTCTCTCCAAAGAGATAATTGTTAATACTTTGTGAATTATTGTTTCTTGATGTTGGGGGATATCCATGTACTGTTTTCACCTGATGACTTTAACGTCGTCTACACTATCATCAAACACTGCGTTTCTCTTTTATTGGAATCAAAAAAGCAATGTTCATGTATGCAGTTAGAGTCAACTTTTTAGTTTTTTTTCCTTAATTTTCAATCTCACCTCTTCAGCTACAGTATAAGGAGTGCCAAGAACTACTGAGTCTTTATCAGAAGTACCTGTCAGAACAGCAGGAGAAACTCTCCATGTCTCTCTCAGAACTTGGTGCCGCTAGGATGCAGGAACAGCAGGTAAGCAGATTTTTTTTCCATATTCTTTCTTGTCTTTAATGGATCAGCAAGGTATCAGAAAAGTCATTTGCCTTTATGTTAGTTATTGCCCAGTATAGAATTTTGCCATAAAATTACAAATAAAAATGTGATTGAGTTGGTGTGTCTTGTCTCGAGTTTTTAAATTTTGTTTTGTTTTTTGCTTTTTGAAGAGGGTCTTGCTCTGTAAGCTGGACTGGTCCTGAACTAACTGTGTAGTTCAGGTTGACCTCAAACTCACAGTAATCCTCCGGCCTCAACCGAGTGCTGAAATTAAGCATGTGCTACCACGGTGGATTTATGTGCTACTGGGAAATTGAAGACAGGGCAGGGCCATGTGCTTACTAGGGAGCGTTAACTGCTGGGCTCTTCCCCAACCTGAGTCTGTTGTCTTTCCCCAGCCAGGTGTCTGTCGTCTTTCCTTTTTGCTTTTTTCTTTCTTATTCTTGCTTGAAGCAGCCTATGGACCAGTGGAGAACTAATTCTCTGTTTGAAACCGCAGCAGGTCTGATAAAGAAAATGCGCTTCTGTCTTACTTAAGGAAGAAGACTGAGTGGGTCGTTTGTTACACATTGTCCTTTTGGGAACCCCTAAAAACCGTTTCCTAATATTTGTAATTCTTAGGGGAAAAAAAGTACAATGGCATACCTAAATCTTAGCTGGACTAGCCAAGTCACAAGCCAAGTCTTGTGATACCAGCACTTTAGAAGGCTGAAGTAGGAGGATCTAGAATTCCAGCCCAGCCTAGGCAGTTTTGCAACTTAGCAAGAACCTGTCGCAAACAAGTAGTAAAAAGGGGCTAGATAAGTCGCTCAGAACAATTCCCAGTATCAGAAAAGATTTAGCCGGGGAACTTTGGATCATTTATGTAAGCCTGTATACATGAAATAAGATTAAAAAAAATGGTGCATATTTGTATTTTCAAAAATTATTTTAGTAAATGACACATTGCCATTAATCCATATCACAATATTCTCTCTTGTTTCAAACACACATTTATCCGTTTGTTTTTGCCATTTTCTGAAGCAATTCTGGAAGTGCTTTTTGTGAGTATCTTATATTGTAGTCATGACTGTCTAGGTGTCCTGAGTCAATTAAAAATGTTTACTTATCATGGTGCTTTTTACTTTGGGGAAGAACCAGAAGTCATGTGGTACCACATTCAACAAATAAGGTGGGTGAGGACACACCATGTGTAATATTTTTACAAGCCTCCCTTTCTCTTGCTCAGCAACAGCCTCCACTGTATTTTTGGTCACTTTTTGTAAAGACAAAGCAGAGGACTTTCAGACTAAGAAAGTGGCAAGGGCGAGGGGATAAGTGTGTTCCTATTCAGGGAGACTGTTTTGAGGGTACTTGATGGTGATGTGTCCTGAAATAAATTTTTTTAATTTAAACATTTACCATAGTTTTTCACACATCCCTTGCACATGTTAATCACATAAGCATGTATTTATATAAACACACACACATTGCCAATTGGTATTGTGCAATTAAATAAATGTTCAGAACTCTGCCAGTTGTGATATAAAACAAGTTCTAAAGACATTTCTTGCCCACTGGCAACTGATACATACTGATTTAAATTATTACTTAAATATCAATAAGATTTATATAGTAAAACAATGTAGAAAGAACAATATAGTCTGGTCAGAGCTATTCATATTAAATGTCAAAATACAAATAAGGCAGTAAAGCATCATCCTCTCCTTAGAATAGTATCAACTCCTAAAAAATAGAACTTTAGGATTATTTTGCAAACTTTCTAAATATCACCCTATTTCACCTGGAGATGCTTTAGATTGTTTAAGTGTTTGCCTAGGAGAGTTTCAGTTTTGAACCTAAGATATGCACATATGGAAAGTGAAAATAATAATACATAATTTGTTTTACTGGAAACTTTCAACATGACCTGTTTTTTAAAGTCACAGAAATTAAGAAATAGCCAAAGTGTGAATGGTATCTTTGTACTGTAATTTGAAATGTTTTGTTTTGTTCTGTTTTCTGAAAATCTCGATTATAAAGTGACCACAAGGGAGGCAGTAGCTAACTTGATTATTTGTAAGGATTTTTGTTTGCTATGTTGAAGGCAGTTTGTTATGTACTCAGTTTTGGCCCAGCTAAAGAAAACTGTAGCTCATGCTACAATCAATGAAGATCAGATTTCTAGATATTATTTTTATGTTTCTGCTTATCTCTTTTACATGAAATAGGTGCAGGTAGAAGGTAAAAAAAAGACAAAAGCATGGAAAGGAGATGGAGGAACCTTTAATTGAGTCTTATAATAAGAAAATTTTTGAATAGAGGTCAGGAAGTAGTCAACAAAGAAATAAAAAGGAAAAACAACAATAAACAAAGAAAACCAAAGAAACAAAGCAGTAAACAAAAGAAATAGTCACTTGGAGGTTCTAAAGACAAGATAAGATTTTCTCTCTGCTTTTTTTCTCTGCTTCTGAAACTAGGGAGAAGTACACTTTCTTGGTTGTTCATGAGTTAGATTTAAGCCTGTCATTTCTTGAGGTTTTACTACAAACTAATCATAATTAACACTGCCTTCAACTTTAATCTTAAAAGGCAGAATTAAAGTCACCAACCATAGAATCAGAGTGTTGGCCACTTGTCTGTGTAGCTAGTATATCCTCCAAAAAGATATTTTTGAGATTTATTTTGACCTAATAAAGAGAATGTGTTAAACCATACATCAGCAGTTTCCTGATGATCAAAATTTAAATTATATCTCACAAAAGATAGAAATGAAACAGAATTAAAGGCCATTTGTAGGCTCTGCCATTTAAACTTAGAGAAGAACATTAAGTCTCCTTTTGAATACCAAAGAGAGATAGACATTTTGTTTTTTAGTTCTTTATAAGCTCTATATACTGAGCAAAGATAAACACCTTTCTTTTCCTCCTAGAAATTGGTAAGTTTAGCCAAGTCTGTTTTCTTTCAGGAAATGTACCACTGTGATGGCTCTGCACTTGAATAGGAATGCTGACCTGATTCTCTCCTCTCATCCTCTTACCTGTAGCAAAGTTACTTAAAAAGTACTTAAAATAACTTCCGATTTCTGCAGAGCACCTCCTACTTTTTTGTAGCCATAGTTTATTCATCTATCTTCTTCACTATATGCTTTTTGAAAACAGGCATTCTCTTGCAAAGGTACTTAGATACTCAGTTTAACATAGGATTAAATATTTAATATACCATGAATATTTTAACATTTGTTTTTATTTGACACACATTTATGTATGTGCCACACATATTAAATCATTCAATCCTAACCCAATGAGATAGGTAGGTGATCATCTTCATTTTACAAAGAGAGGATGAGTAACTGGCCTGGTCATATAGCTAGGAAGTTGGCAAAGCCAAGGTAGAAACCCAGAAAGTTGACTCCAGACTTCCTTGAAGAAGGAAGGATGAACTTGAGATAGCTAAATATTGTTTAAAAATTGCCTCCTATGTCTTGTTTCTTAATGGAGTCTCCTTAGCTCTTACTCAGACATATAAATTTTTGAACACCAGGACTCACTTATACTAGAAAACTATTTTTTTCCTTTTAAGAAGCTACAGTGTCTGATAAACATGGCATTTATTTTCAAAAAAAAGAAAGTTTAACTTCACATTCAGATTTTGTGATGGAGACTGGTAGCTCATTTTTCATGAGGCAATCGTCTGACTTTGAGAGACTTGCTTGATTTCTTCTTTGGATTGGTTACCACCTGCTCACTTTGCATCTTACAGGTTTTTCTTGCAGCTTTATTAAATTCATAGTTCTCCATAAGAGTGGCCTAGCTTAAGATTTTCTTTTGACTTCTGCTATTTTTTAGGAAAGAAAATGACTCATGACAAGTTGAATTTTGTTGTTTTTGCTTCATTCTTGTATTTCCTTTGTCTCATTACGCATTCATTTTTTAATTCATTCAGCATTACAAGTTCTTCATCATGGTTTCTAGAGAGGTTCTTCACTTGTTCTCTTAAGATGGAAAGATTTCATTGGCATGTATCCATTAGTTCATTATCTTATCTTGAGAAATAATGTTTACCCATAAAATAATCTTAGTCTTGAATGTGAAAGGATCATATCATCATAGTTATGGCCAGTACACATATTAGAATATTATAGCAGGTGAGTGCTATTTCTATATTGTTAATCTAAACTGAAAGGCATCTCAAACTATGATGCTTATAACTTATATTTTTGTCTTATTTGATATCATTTTAGAAGTATTTTATTTCCTCTGGACTGTTTCTATTGAGAAATCCTAGATTGTATTGAATGAATAGCTTTTCTCATTCCAGTTTGAAAATGCTGGCTGTGAAAGTATACCTTACTGTTTTTCTTAATCTTGCATTATTAAAGAAATAGACTTAGAATAGAATTTTCCTGGGATTTCTCTCTTTTTTTTTAATGAGTCAAATCATTACTTTTTTAGCTGTGGGCCCTGGATATTGAGAAATCTCTGCTTTTCTGAGTTCATCTGAAGCCTTTTAAGAAAATATTCATGTTCCCCTGATTACTCATTCCATGTCTTTTAATGCAGGACTGGGTCATGTACTGGTCAGAAATATGGAGTATATGAAAAATAAATCATTACTGATATGTATGTAATGTCACCTACTGAGTTCTGTTACTATTGTTGATAATTGTTTTAATAAGTTTTTGTAGTGCTTAGGGCCACAGAGCCTTAGAATTTTAGAATTTATATTCTGCATCTGTTTTCATTTATTCTTTTGGGTTATTTTTTAAGTACCAACCTGTAGTCATGTAACAAAGCCGATTAGTTGAATTTTAATTTTTATGCTTTTAATGTGTATTTAATTTGTAATATGTATTTTATTTCTTCTAACTTACAAAAAAAAGTACCACCTTGCTATAAGAAACTCAGATTCTGATAGTTCTAGTATCACTATACTTTTAGTTGACAGCACAAACTTAAAAGGTACTATGCTCTTTGTACTACTACATGCTTCAGAATAAAAAAAAATTGTAGAAAAAAACTGACAAAAATAAAATTAATAGTTGACTTTTCCTCTGAAATATTGGAAGACAATAGCATATTTTAAAATCTAGGAAGAGAATCCATGACAATCAAGCAAAACTTCAAAACTGAAGGTAGCATAAAGATATTCCCAAATGGATTAGTTGCCCTGATACCTCCTTTATAGTAAATCTTAGTAGTCATCTGTTCAGATGAATGAAAGTAATACAAAACAATGGCTTAAATCCACATAGAAATAAAAAGCCCTAATAAAGGAAATTATGTATTTTTCTTTTTTAAATATTGTCAAAGATATAAAAGTGAACTGGTAAGTTCATGATATAAAGACATGTATGTTTGTATATGTATGTGCATGTGTACACACATATGCATTTGCAGAGGAAGGGATCTAAAGGAGATATACTGAAATAAATTTTCTGTTTCTGCAATTAAGTTACTATGAATATAAAACTTATTTTTTCACAAGGACTGTGGTCTCCTGTGTAAAAATAAAAGACTCTAAGAAATCCACAGAAAACTTGATAGAACTGACATATGAGTGCAGGATATGTGATCTTTATGCAAAAATCAGTTCTCTTCCTGTTTTGTACCATTAAGCAATTAAAAATGGATACATTTAACAAAGGAAAAGTATAAGACTTATTCAAAGAAAACTATGAAATATTGCTGAGATAAGTCTAAGAAATTTTAATTAATGAGAATAGGTTTCAGTTTCATGGACTCAAATGTTGTTAATATGGCTGTTCTTCCAAAATCTGTTGTAATCTCTACTTAATTCCAGCAGGTTTTGATAATTTTTGAATAGAAACTTATGAAACAATCCTAACATTTGTCTGAAAATATAAAGAAACAAGAGTAGCCAAAACAATTTGTGGAGGTGATGATGTAGAAAATTGCTTTTAACAATATCATAATTTATTCTAAAGCTGTATAACAGTAGATAGAATTTTAAGATAGCCTGTATGACCTGGAGTCCCTTGCGTCTCACGATTCTGTTATGAAGCATGATAAGAAGAAGATTATCTGAATATGCCCACTCCAATCACATGAGAACATAAGAACTTCTCCATATAGGGGTAACAGACTAGAAGGAATTTGAAGCAGTGGAAGGATTTAACACACTACGGGTGGCTTTCAACATGGAGATGATTAGAAGCTAGGAATAGTCTGGCCAACTGCCAAAAAGAAAAAATATATATGGTTTAGGTCTTACAGCCACAAGGAACTGTGTTCTGTTTACACAGTCCTGATTAAGCAAAGAAATTCATGAATAATTCTTTATTAGAGCTCAGCATACTGACAACTTAAGTTCAGTGTTTAGAAACCAAGCAGAAAACCTAACCAAACCTGCCTGGTTGGGCTTCTGACCTGCAGAACTAAGCTACAGTAATAAATTTGTATTTTTTTAAGCCACTATATTTGTAGTAACTTGTTATGGAGAAACAGACAGCAAATACATACAGCGTTCAAGACCATGTAATACTGCCATAGGAATGAATATATACATCAATGGAATGAAATTATGAATTCAGAAACAAACTTTAGCTTTTATGGTTGTTTTTTAACAAAAGTGCTAAGGTAATTACACAATAGAAAGAACAGTTTGCTCTGCAATTCATGCTGGGTTGACAAAACAAGATAAATGATAGACTTTTAATTTCCCACCAGTCACAAAAATGGACTTAAACGTTATTCTATCATCTAAGACATTGGTTTTGGAACCAAGGTCAAACACTGACTTTTCTTTGCACCAATTTTTACTGGCTGCTAAATAACTTGCTTGTCAATATGTTTTGTTCAGTATTATATTTCTTATAACCAGTTACTTATTCAGGTATCTATGCAAATTATATTAATATAGTTGCCACCACTGTGAGGGAAGGGATTATTCTGTATACTTCATTGAAAGTCATACATACCTACTCCAGATCTTCAATTCAGGCTAAATTGAGTAATAACAATTCTTTCCAAAATTTTTTCTAATTTTTACTTGTGTATATGAGGAATAGAATTCTTACAGTTGTGTGCATATAATTTGAGTTTCTGTGTTAACATATTTTGGCATTTTCTATTATGGCTGCATAGAGTCTGGAGTATAACATGGTTTAATTATTTTAGAATAGCTACAAATTAAGATTTAGACTCTGTTTTATTACCCAAAGTCTTCTAATAAATATCATGCTATCTAATTTATCACCCACAAATGCCTAGTAGGTATATGCTCTTCAAAATGAAAAATCTAAAGATTTTGACTGAGTAGTTTCTCCCTCCCCTCAGAACATCCTTTTTTCCAACTTTCAGGCTTTTTGAAGATGAAAACATAATCAAATTACCTCATGCTATTTAACAACATAACTTAGACAAACAACAGGCATTCTTCAGTTTGAGCTGTATTTGGCTAGATAGCTTTTCTAGTCTTGCCTATGATCATTCAGCATGGCTGCATGCAACTGACATGACTTACATTGCTGAGCCTGTCTTCTCCCTCTCTTTATGTTGGCTTGGGCTCCCATAGGACATAGTGTCTACATATATCTCACCCAAAAAGGATAGTAGACTTGTTTCCTGAAGGCTAGAGTTCCCAAAAGTAGAAGCTTCCATGTCTTTATATACATCAAGTCAGAAATGGCAGACTGTTGTTGAATGTAAATAATTTGGAAGGACCAAATTTGGAAGGACTGGGAAGTACAGTTGTTGGAGACTAGCAGCATAATAGACTATTACAAATGATTATCTCATCACCATTTGAATTTGCAATCTTCAGATTACTAGTGAAGTTAAAGACATTTTAACGTGGATATAGATCATTTGCCTTCTCTTTGAAATACCTTTTCCAGTTTTTGCCCACATTTCTTTTGAGCAGTTCATCTTTTTCATAATGATCTGTAGAAGTTCCTCATATAATCTGGATGTTAATATTTTGTTGGCTAAACTTGTTTACAAACGTATTTAACCAGCTTGTCTTCACTGTCTTTATGATGTTTTTGATAAACAGAAGTTGTTAATGGTTGTTAAATTTATCAGTCTTTTTGAATCCTTGCTTTTTCCAAGGCATAAAATATTCTTGTACATTGTCTTCTAAATGTTTTCTAGTTCAAAACCAGCCATATAAAGAGCCCGGGGAAGAATGTTCTTGATAAAAGGAATAGCAGGTTGTCAATGGGAATGAAAAGGCAGTTATAAATGTAAGGAAATTGAAAAGCTGAAGATAGAGTCATGGTTCAAAATGAAGTAAATTGAAATAAGGTAGGTCCTAGGAAGAGTTGATGTTAGAAAGGAAATTAGTGTTCTACACTTAGAACACTCGCCAAGTATCTGGCTGAATGAGCGCAGGCTGACATACTGCTTTCTTGGGATACAGTTATATATCCTATTTCTGCTGTCATAAGTATTTATGTATTTTATTTCTGTAAACTTACTGTTTTTAGTAGAAATCTGTAAGTAAAGCTTGGATGATCCAATCTCTAAAGAGAATACAAATTCTAAAGTCTTAATAATGTGAAAGAAAATTATAGAGCTGTTAAAAGTTAGATAGTCGAGAGGTGGCACAGAGGTGAGAGGAGGTGCTGAATCGTGAGTGATTTTCTCATTTTACAGAATAAAGATTCAAGAAATACAGTCTACAGTGATTAAGTAGAGATTGTAATTATCCAGAGTTTGAAAGGTTGTTGGTGCATGCATACACATGTGCATATATGTGCAAAGATATAACTAAGAAAAACTTTAAAGCAGGTAGTGTACATGACGTAAAAAAAAAAAAAAACTTAAGAGTTTTACAGCAGGGAAGACACTGGATCTTGCTTAGTAAATGAATAGGTGATCCCACTGTCATCTCTCGCCAAGGAGCTAGGCCGGAGTCTCTCCCCCATCTGCCAGTTGGGTGTTGCAGACTTGGGCTAGTGTCTCCCTCCTTGTAGCCATCTCTCCCAGCAGAGCTGGGGCTGGATTTCCCTACCTGTGATGGAGGCTAGGGTTCTCTCCACCTATCGCCATTGCTTAAAGCTGATGTAGACCCAGGGCTTCCAGCCCACCCCCCGTACCAGCACTTGCAGATAAAGGCCAGGGCTTCCCCACCAGCTGCCTTCACCCACTGCAGACTAAGCCTAGGTATCCCCCCAACTACCATCCATTGCTGTGAAGCCATCGCTGCCAGCAGAGGTAGGGCCTGGTCTTCCTGTCTGCAGCCATAGCCTTCTGCCATCCCTCACCACAGATCTGGGCCCATGTCCCCCTACCTGCTGTGGACATAAGCCCAGGCCTTACTGCCCACTACCATTGCTTGCCACAGATCTTACTTTCTCCACCTGCTATCATCTCCTGCTGTGAAGGTTGTAATGTTGTGATGTGTTTTGGTTTGTGATTTGTCTCTCTTTTTATACTTAGCTCCTTCTCTTTCATGCAGTTGATCGAGTTTTCATTTTTTTTCTCTCCTTTTTCTTTTCTTTTTCTTTTTCCTGGTTTTCTTTTGTCTTTTTCTTTGCTTTCTTTTTTCTTTTTTAAATTTTCTTTTTCTTTTCTCTATTTTTCTTTATCTGTTCTCACTTTTGGTTTTGTTCTGTTTTTATATTTTTTGTTGTTTTCCTTTTTCTTTTATTTTTTCTTTTACTTTTTTGTTTTTTGTTGTTGCTGTTGTTGTTTTTCTTTTTCATTTTTTCTTTATTTTTTCATGTTTCCCTTGATCTTTTTTGACAGACATTTTCAGTGTTCCTCTCTGTTTTCTTTTTTCTTCTCCTTTTTTATTTTCTCTTTCTTCTCCTTTCCTTCCAACTCCTGTGTCTCTATATCAGATAGTTGCTAAATCCCCCTCGGTCTTTATTAACTCTCTGAACCCTTTGTCTTAAATCATTCTGCAGATCTGGAAACTACACTCTTCTCACTTCACTCTTAGCTCTCCCTAACTCTTATGAATTTTGTTTACATTGCTCTTCCCTATTGATTTCAGTCTTGGGTAGGAATACTAACAGTTTTTTCACTACCTTATAAATACTCTTTTGCTTTTTAAGTGATATTTAAAGCTAACCTCTAATTATAGTCTGCTTTCCACCTACTGTAATACTCCTATAAGTAGAACTGTTAACTACCAATAATTAATCATAGAGACACCATGCCCAGACCCCTGCCTGTACCTCAACATTCATACAGCAGGGCCTAACCTCCATCCATTGCTGTTTTCCACCAGAGGCATACAGGTAGCTGGGCCTAGACCCCTGCCTACACCTCAGAGTACACATGATTGGGCCTACAGGGCACTCATTGTCACTGTGCACAGGAGGCACCTGGGTAGCTGCATGCAAACCCTTTGCCTATACCTCAGAGCCAGCGCAATGGGGCCTACTCGGCACCCATTCTGCTGCACACCAGAGGCTTCCAGGTAGCTGTGCCCAGACCCCTCCCTGAACCTCACAGCCCACAAGGGTGGGTTTAATCATCATCACTAGAGGCACCCATAAGCATCCACTCACTGCATAACTTGCCAGAGGACAGAAGGTGCCAGGTCTAGCAGCTCCAACAGCAGAAAAATCTTTTTTAAAACAGACCTTGTAAAAACTGCCAAGCAGGAAAGAATGAACTAGTTGTTCTGTAACAAGGAACCCCACCTCAGTGACACAGACAGCATAATACACATAATACATAGAGCAACACTCTTCACTCTCAAAAAATAAAGAGTGCTCAAAGGGTAACCACAGCAAGATGAGAAAACACAGGGGCAACATGCCACAGAACCCCCCAGCCCACCAAGGGCAGCTCAGATAGAACCAGAGAAAGATCTAAAGTTTCTCAACTTCAGAAGAATAGTTAACCTACTGGAAGAATTCAAGACAGACTCAGACAACAAGTTACACAAAATGATTAAGGAATATAAGAAAAACATAGACAACAATTTACACAAAATATTTGAAGAATTCAGAAAAATTTAACCAAATAACTTAAGGAAGAAAGAAATGTGAAACTAGCTGAACTACAGACATCAATACAAGAAATGAATGACAAGTTCACTAAAGAATTCTGAAAATATGAAAAGATAAAAGAAGAGCATCAAAAGCTGAAAACCTCCATGGAACATCTGGTGAACAGAATGACAGAAAATGAGATAATTTCAGATGTAGAGGACAAGAACGTAATTGTGACCCAAACAGTTAACAACCATTAATAATTGAACAACAAGGAAATGGAATGGTACAAGTTTTAGAAGACTCAAAGAAACTTAATCTCAGAATAGCAGGAATACAAGAAAAAATGGAAATACACACTAAAGGACTAAGAAATCTATTCACTGAATTCATAAGAGAAAAATTCCTATACATAGAAAATGAAACAGACATGCAAGTGACCGAGGCATATTGGTGCACCCACTAGATATAACCAAAACAGAAGCTCCCCTAGACAAATTATAATAAAACTCACTGTCATACAAATCAAAGAATTCTAAAAGGTATAAGAGAAAAAAAAAGCAAGCGTCAAAGCAATCAAGGTAACAGGAACACAAATTCTAAGAGCCAGAAGAGCCTGAAGTGAAGTCCTCAAGGCCTTAAAAGATAGTAACTGTGAACCAGGACTCTTCTACCAAGCAGAAATATCATTTAAAATCAATGATGAAATAAAAACTTCCATAACAAAGAAACCTTGAAGAAGTTTATGAAAACCAAACCATCACTACAAAGAGTTCTCAAACGTCTGCTGGATAGGGAAACGGAACAACCGTAACAAAGAACACAGTGGCAGGTTTATCCTTAATAGAGAGAACATCTGAAAAGTATGTAAACAAAGAGTTGAATATTCACAGAGTTACAAAATGGCAGGACCTAAGACACATATATCAATTTTAAACCTAAATGCTAATGGCCTCAATTCACCAAACAAAAGACATAGATTGGCTAACTGGATTAAAATATACCACCCAACCAAACACAGACAAAATTAAAGATTGGAGTTCTATATTCCACTCAAATGGAGAACATCAAAAAAAGCAGGGGTAGTGATGCTCTGCTGACAAAGTGGACTTTAAACCAAAACTAGTCAAAAAAGACAAAAGAAGGTCACTTCATTCTGGTAAAGGGAACAATCCAGCAAGAGGAACTGACAATCATAAACATTTATGCCCTGAACAATGGTGCACCCAACTACATAAAACAAAAGTTGTTGGACTTCAAAAAAACACATAACCTCCAATGCTGTAATATTGGGGGCCTTTAATATTCCTCTCTCAAGAGGACAGGTGAACTAGACACAAAATCAGCAAAGATATAGCAAATCTAAACTTAATGATATGAAAAAATGGATCTGGTAGACATATAAAGAATTTTTAATCCAACAATAACAAAATACACACTTTTCTCAGCCACCCATGGCACATTCTCCAAAATAGACCACATTCACGGCTACAAAACACACTTAAACATATACAAGAAAATTGATAGAATCCCATGTGCTCTGTCAGATCAGAGTGAAACAAAACTAAAAATCTACTAGAACACAAAAGATACAACTCAAACCATTGGAGACTGAACAGCACTCTTCTAAACATTGGGTTACATAAGAAATCAAGAAAGAAAGAAATTCACAGAGACAAATGACAATGGCAGTACATCACAAGGCAACCTCTAGGACACAATGAAGGCAGTGTTAAGATGAAAATTCCTTTCTAAAAATGCACACATACAAAGAACTGAGCAAGCTCAAACAATCTTACTTCACAATATAGGGCCCTAGAAACACGAAAACAAGTGAACCCCAAGCCTAACAGAAGGAATGAAATTATAAACATCAGAGCATAAATTAATGAAATAGAAACTAAAAAAATACAAAAAAATGAATCAAAAAGTTAATTTTTTGAAAGACAAACAAGATTGATTAACTCTTTGCTAAACTCACAAAAAAAGGAAAGAAAAAACCTTCACCAATACAATCAGGAATGAAAAAGGTGAAATTACAACAGATAACAAGAAAATACAAAAGATAATAAGAAGTTACTTTGAAAATTTATACTCCAATAAATCTAAATATATAAGGAAATGGATGAGTTTCTAAACATATGTCAACAACGAAAACTCAATGAAGAAGAAACTAAACATCTGAATGGGCCAGTATCCACCTATGAAATTGAGGAAGTAATAAAAACACTTCAAACCAAAAAGAGCCCTGGACCTGATGGACTCCCAGCAGAACTCTGTAATAAAATTAAGGAAGACTTAGTCCCAGTGCTCACCAAACTTTTTTGAGAAATTGAAAAAGAAGAAAAATTGCCCAACTCATTTCTTGAAGCATAACTCTAATTCCAAAACCAGACAAAAACCCAACAAAAAAAGAAAATTACAGGCCAATATCCCTAATGAATATATATGCAAAAATATTTAATAAAATTATTTCCAACAGAAAGCAGCAAATCTTAAAGAAGATTATACACCATGACCAAGTGGGATTCATCCAAAACATGCAGGGATGGCTCATCATATGCAATTCAATAAATGTAATACGTACACCACACTAACAAATGCAAAAATAAAAATTATATGATTATTTCAGTAGATACAGAAAAAGCATTTGACAAACTCCTGCACCCATTTATGATAAAGACTCTGAAGAAAGTAAGAGTATAAGAACCCTACCTCAACATGATTTAAGCTATTTAAAACAACCCCCTAGCCAATGTAATTCTAAATGGAGAAAGATTGAAAGCATTCACACTAAATGCAGGGACAAGACAAGGTTGCCCACTGTCACCCTTACCATTCAACATAGTGCTTGAAATTTTGGCAAGAGCAAGGAATAAAAGGAACACACATTGGAAGGGAAGAAGTAAAGATATTCCTATTTGCAGATGGCATGATACTCTACATAGTAGAAGACCCCAAAAATTCTACCCGAAGATTCTTAGAACTAATAAATAATGTAGCAGGCTATAAAATCAATACCCACAAATCAGTAGCATTTCTGTGCACCAATAAATCCAAAGAGAAATCAAGAAAACAACCTCCTTCATAATAGCAACAAATTTTTTAAAATGCTTAGGAATATACCTCATCAAAAAGCCAAAAATTCTATAAAAGGAAAACTACAAAGCTCTAAATAAAGAGACTGAAGAGGACTTTAGAAAGTGGAAAGACATCCCATGTTTCTGGATAAGAAGAAATAATATTATCAAAATGGTCAGACTTCCAAAGCTACTATACAGATCTAATGCAATACCAGTCAAAATGCTAAATATATTCTTCACAGAAGTAGAAAAAACAATCTTAAAATATATGTGGAACCAGAAAAGACCCAGAATCTCTAAAGCAATTCTGAGCAACAAGGGCAATGCTGGATGAATCACAGTCCCAGACTTCAAAAAATAGTACAAAGCAACAGTGATTAAATCTACATGGTACTGGTATAAGAACAGATAAGAGGACCAGGAGATTGAAATAAACCCAAACTCCCTTAGTGTTCAACAAATAGTGTTGGGAAAACTGGATCTCCACATGCAGGAGAATGAAACTAGACATATATCTGTCACCATACACTAAAATCAGATCAAAATAGATCAAAGAACTGGACATCAGAACAGAAACACTGAACTTACTGGAAGACAAAATAGGTAAAACCCTAGAAAATGTGGGGACAGGAAAGAATTTTTTGAGCAAATCAACTGCACAAAAAATCTCAGCAAAAACCAACAATGGGACTACATTAAATTGAAAAGCTTTTTCACATCAAAAGAAACAATCAGCAATGTGAGGAGATAACGCACAGAGTAGGAACAGATACTCACCAGTAACACTTCAGACAAAGGATTAATATCTAGAATGTACAAGTAACTGAAAAGCATAAAACGCTCTTCAATGATCCCATCAAGAAGTGGGCCACAAAATTAAAAGAAACAGGTAGTACAAATGGCCAACAAGAATATGAAAAGTTGTTCTTCATCAGTGGCCATCAGAGAAATGCAAATAAAAACAATGTTGAAGTTTTACCTTACCCCAGTGAGAATGGCCTAAACCAAGAACTCAAAAATAACAATTATTGCTGAGGTTGTAGAAAAAGGAATTCTACTTCACTGCTGGTGGGAATGCAATCTGGTACAACCATTATGAAGAGCAATGTAGAGTATTCTTAGAAAGATGAGAATAGAAAGTCCATTTGATCCAGCTACTGCTGTACTGGGCATGTTCCCAAGAAAATAAAGTCAACATACCAAAAGACACATGCATGTCCATATTTATAGCAGCACAATTCATAATAGCCACATCCTAGAAACAACCTACCTGCCCATCCATAGAGGAATGGTTAAAGAAGATGTGGTACCTATACTCAATGGAATACTCTGTAGCTACGAAGACAGACAGATATGAAGTGTTCGAATGAAAATTGGACCCCTAGAATCAATAATGCTCAATGAAATGGACCAAACCAAAAAACTGAGTATACATGGGTGTCCTCTGGAAATCCTCAGTTTCCCATAATTGTTTTAATTTTTCCATAAAAATCACAGCTTTAGCTCTTTTAGTCTATTTGTATAAGTTGGAAGGTGGTTAAGTGAACACAAACTATGCCCATTATCCTAATCCCATTCCGCAGAGGTAATTTTACCCTCTCTCCACTTCACTGCTGATATTATTTTAGTGTTATGTCCACAGTTCTAACATTTGGACCCTTCTTCAATTACAGTTATCTATTATTTTGCTTTTTTATTTAACAATATTATTGTGGTAAAAAATTCACATGACATAGTATTTAACATTTTTGGTAAATACATTATAACCGTGGGGATCAGGGAATCTGAGCATTTATGTCCACCCTTTTCCCAGAGGCTCCACCCTTTTCCTCTCTGACCATTTCATCTCTTTCTACCATGTCATTCATGCTGGGGCCTTTTTGTGTCATCATTTTTGTGCATTTCATAAGAAGGACATCCATGTATACTCAGTTTTTTGGTTTGGTCCATTTCATTGAGCATTATTGATTCCAGGGGTCTAATTTTCATTCGAACACTTCATATCTGTCTGTCTTCGTAGCTACAGAGTATTCCATTGAGTATAGGTACCACCTCTTTACCTACCCCTACGTCTTTTAGAAATTTGCCTACTTTGTCTTCTAGAAGGTTTAGTGTTTCATTTCTAATGTTTAAGTCTTTGATCCACTTTGATTTGATTTTGGTGCATGGTGATAGATGTGTGGCTAGATTCGATGTTCAACATCTCTAGCCATAAGAGAAATGCAAATCAAAACAACGCTAAGATACCATCTCACCCCAGAGAGAATGGCCTACATCAACAAGTCAAATAATAATCAGTGCTGGCTTGGCTGCGGGAGAAAGGAACCCTCCTGCACTGCTGGTGGGAATGTAAATTCGTACAACCACTTTGGAAAACAGTATGGAGATCTCTTAAAAGACTAGAAATAAAAATTCCCTTTGATCCAGTGACACCCCTCCTGGGAATATATCCAAAAGAGTCCAAAACAACATATAACAGATATATATATATATGTATACCCATGTTCATAGCAGAACAACTAACAATAGCAAAAATATGGAAGGCACCAAAATACCCAAAAACAGAACAGTGGATACACAAACAGTGGCATTTATACACAATGGAATACTATGCATCAATAAAGTCCAATAGCGTGGAGGCTTTTGCAGGCAAATGGAAGAAACTAGAGAACATCATGCTTGGTGAAGTGAGTCAGAAGCAGAAGGTGAAACATCGAATGGTCTCTCTGATATGAGAGACCCAGATCACAACACTTATAGAACTTAAGAGGAAAGACAAAGTGAAAGAGGGGAGTAGGGCGGGGGAGGAGGGAGGGAGGGGTGAGTAGGGGGAGGGACAAAGGAGAATGGGAAAGCCTTTGTCATCTTGACAAGATAACGTATGTGCACAAAATGCTCAACTCCATTGTAAACCTTGAATTTTGCTCGTATACATATTAATAAAATGTGGTGGTGGGGGGAGAAAATCGCATGCCTACCAGGTAATTTTTTAGCAGCTTACCTGGAGTCTTTTTGTGAAACTCTACACAATGCATAAAATCTTGGATGTGCTCTGCTTCTCCCAGTAGTTTCAAAAACTTCAAGAAAATAAGCTATTGTAATCTCTAGCTTGAAAGGTGCAGTTTAGCGCCATGTGTCCCTGGTAGTCATTGCGATACTGTAATGTTATAAAAGCTTTTTGTTTTGAAATGCAAAAAGAAAAAAACGGTGATCTCACCAACTTCTTTATTTACATACCCTTATTTATAAAAATACCCCTCATTTTTAGATGTTGGGCTAGTATCAATCTACTTCTGAATTGAATTAGGATTCTACTAATCATTAATGAGTTGACTACCTATTTTCTAGTACTCAAACTAAACAAAGGTGATATCTTTTCCTTTGCATTTTTAAAAACTTGTACTTATCTACATCTATTTATATTCATTTTCTGCCAGCCTTTTACTGTAACTTCCATCAACTTTATTAAAGATCTAATTTTAATTTTACATATCTCAAAGAAAAAAATCATTTCAATAGCAAAGAATTACTGATATATTAGTGAAACAACAAAGTGAAGTGACTATTAAAACTACATGTATAATAAAACCACATTGTTAGTGTATTTTTACTGAGACCCCTACAAGATAACAGTGTTGAAAGATGAGATCAGACAAAACTATAGGTAAATGTATCTTTCTTTAGATAAATAAACATTTTTAGTCTAGAGTTAAATATTTAGACCCATTGGGACCCTCTTGTGACTTCTTTTGTGAGGAGTAGGGAGGTTCTCCTTTTGCTAGTAGATTTTAATGAAATTACATTTTTCTAGTTTTTTTTTTTTTTACTGAAATTAAAGTGTTTGGGTTCTACAGAGATCAGAAGAATTGCTTATTTGTGAAGAAGTTTTTTTATTGTGGCAGTAATGATTGTTGTTTATTGGTCAATTCTCTGTGCCATTTGCTTTACAAATATTATCTTTTATTCTCAATATACCATACGTAGGTATTGTTGTCTTCTTTCCACAAATATTTTTGTAAGATTAAGTGACTTCTCCAATGCCCAATGTTACACAATTAGTTTTAGGCACACTGTTCAAAACTTTGTCTTACCTGTATCCACATGGCTTCAAATGTTGGCATTCAATAATTTTTTGCTGTTTATTTGGACATAGGTAATTAAAGCAGATTTTTTATATTATCAAAAATAATATGGGGTCACCTTTAATAAAGTCCTCTAATAAGATACTAGACATTTTGTAGAGACACCTATATTAATAGTATGAATCACATTCCTAATATTAAGAGTAGAATGGTTGTATGAATTGATAACTTGTTCTGATAGGTCCATATTTGGTATGTCTGAATTTTTACCATTTATACTGACGTCTATTCTACTGTTAAAAAAAAAGTTATAGTGGCTGGAGCCTATTAAGGGTTGATAAGTTCGTATGGTTTAGTTTAACAGAGGTCAGCAATATAGAGGCCTATTTTATTATTGGCCGTGGTATAATATTGACATTAGTGGAACTTTTTCAAAAGGCAATTTAGGTTGATTTTGCTAGATATGGTGATAGTGTAGACTGCCCACATTAATAACAACAGCAGTAACAATGAGTGCCAGCCCTTACATAGTATTTATTTGGCACCAGATGCTATTTTAATTCTTTTGTGTGCAGTGACATTTGTAACTCTCACCGTAACTTTATGAGGTAGACACCGTTATTATCCTCTTTTATGAATGTCAGAGAGATTAAATAGTTTGATCACAAATTTTGGCTTACAGCTGTAGATGGAACCAGAATTGTAATAGTTGTTTGGTTATTAGAATAGATGAAAATGTTTTGATTTTCATTTCTCTAATGACTAGGGGTGTTGAGCATTTTTTCATGTATTTACTGGCCATTTGAACTTCTTCATCTGAGAATTACCTCTTCATTTCCATTGCCCATTTTTTAATCAGGACTTAGAACTTGAAATGTCTGTTTTTCTTCAGTTTCTTGTATATTCTAATTTTTAACCTCCTTTCTCAGGTGTACGTGGTAAAAAATTTTTTCCCATTCTGTTGGCTCTCTTCACTTTGTTAATAATTTCCTTTGCCATTCAGAAACTTTTTAGTTTGATATAATCTCATTTATTGATTCTGGGAGCTATTTATTTTGCCTTCAGTGTCTTATTGAGAAAGCCCTTGCCTACACCTAGACCCTTTAGATTTTTGCCTAATTTGTCTTCCAGAAGGTTCAGTGTTTCAGTTTTGTTATCTCAGTCTTTGATCCACTTTGGTTTGATTTTGGTGCACGGTGACAGGTGTGTGGCTAGATTCATTCTTCTGAATGTGGATATCCAATTTTCCCAGCACCATTTGTTGAAGAGGCTGTCCTTTTTTCCATTGTATGCTTTTGGCTCTTTTATCAAAGATCACGTAGCTGAATATACTTGAACTTGTCTCTGTATCCTCAATTCTGTTCCATTGGTCAACCTGTCTGTTGTTGTGCCAGTACCATGTAGTTTTTATAACTGTTGATTTGTAATATAACTTCTTGTCTGGAATCATAATATAATATTCTTTTGTCTTATTACTCACGATTACTTTGGCTATTCTAGGTCTTCTTTGGTTCTATATGCATTTACGGATTGTTTTATAAATTCTGTGAAAAAAAGTATTTTGGTAGGAATTGCTTTGAGCCTATATATCAGTTCGGGCAATATAGTTATTTTGACTATATTAATCCTGCTTAACCAAGAGCTGGTTATGTCTTTCCATTTTCTGTTGTGCTCTTCATTTTCTTTTTGGGGTATAATATAGTTTTCTTTGTAGAGAACTTTTACGTTTGTCTTAATTGATTACTGTGTTAAAGTGGCTCTAACACACAGTAAACAAATATTTCCTTTTTTTCTTTAAAAGGTGTGATAACGAAATGTGAAAAATAGCCTTATATAATAGTTTAAGGCTTCCATTGAGTTTATTGACTCTTGCCAAGAAAGTGAATAAATGAGGGGTGGGGTGGCATGAAGAGGAAGGAAGAGTATTCTGGGTTTCTGTATTAGAGTTCTGAAATTTACCACTGCAGATTAAGAAAAGCTATAGATTTTTTTTCCCTGAAGTACATTCTTTGTTTTGCTAGGTACTCCTAACATTTTTTATTTTAAGAAAGGTAATATTTATTGTATCCAGTCCTACATCAGGAGACATGAGGTACATGCATTATCTTGGCAATATTTTAGGGAGAAAATTTCTCATTAAGAGCTAAACATTTGGACCTGTTGAGACATTGCCTGTCTAATTTGAACATTCGCCTTGGGGTTGCCTTCTTTTCTGGGTCTATGACATGTGGGGTGCCACTCTGAGGTGCTAGGTTGATGTTTTGACTTCTTGTTTTCAACTTCTTATTAGGCTTATCATTCTTTTCCTTTATGCTATTCCCAAAAATTTTCATTAAAAGAATAGTAGAGTGTCCTTCTGGAAGTATTTTGATCTTTCTGTAACCAGTATGACATATGGAAAATCTGGCTTTATTAGTTTAAACACTTGAGTCATTCTTTTTCATTTTGCTGATTCCTTTAACACCTTTGATTTAGGAAGAAATTGATTTTCTTTGTTCCTCATGTCCTTTCTTCCCCTTTCCTTTTCCTCTTTGCCTGTTAAGATTTTATGGTTTGTTTTGTGCAGCTAATTTATATAAATTTCCTACAAGGTATGCAGAGTGAACATGATTTCTAAAATGTCTCAAATTATTCCAGTCCCCCCACAAAGAAAGGTTATGTTAAAGGAGACTCTTAGTTTGTAGTAAATTGTACAATTATTTTTAAAGATTTAAAAAATTACTCTTTAAATGGTCTCTATTCTATAAATTTGTGACCTTGGTTTTTATTGGAATTCAAGTAAAAAAAAAGTATAGAACCAAACTCTCTCTGCTCTTCAGTCAGGCACATCATGTATGTGACAGAATGCTTGCCCCAAAGTGAGTGGTCAGGAAATGGTAGCTGTTGATTATGTGTTTTTTGTCATTTCTTGTAATAAAACTAGAGCAATTAATGCCTGAGTAATAGTAAAAGAGTTATAAAATGATTTAGGTAATATGCTTACATGTTGTTTACCTCATTTATTTGCTAAACCTTCTTGAAACAAGCTCTTGTTGCTAGGACTTCTAAAAATAGCACCAGTTCTCCTCCTCCAGTAGTTTTTCAGTTCTAAATATTATCATCCATCTGGAGTGGCATTTAATCCTGACAGGGACACATGGATTCCAGAACTTTATCCTATAGTTCCAGAACTATAGTATAACAACCAGTGTAGCGTATACTGTTCTCTTAGCTTGACTGTTGAGAGTCTCTAGCTGCGCATCCTGAGCTACTCAACCTTATTTTCTGAAGGAGTAGCACTGAGGTATAGTTCTGGCCAGTGAGATCATCTAGTTTGTTCTGTGGGCCTTCTGCAAAATCTCAGTAAGATTACAGACAAACAGAGAGAGTAATGGGTAGAGGGAGCTCCATTGTTTTTCCTGTATTTTGAGCATTTCCTCTTCCTCTATGGTGGACCATTCTTAACTAGGGTTGATTCGAATCTTCAGGAGAAATTTCTAAATATCAGGAGACATTTATTGTTGGCATTGCTATTGGTGTCTAGCAGGTAGAAACCAAGGAGTTGTAAAATATCCTCCAGTGGCGGACAGTGCCCGAAGAATCATTTGGCTCAGATGTTAATAGGCCAAGTTAAAAGACCTTGACCTATGAAATACTTACCTGACATTGGAGATTGAGCAGCCATTTTATGACCATAAGGTGGTTCATGTCTAAGCAGCAAGAAACAACTAAGTTTCCTGAAACATTAAGAACTGCTAAAGGAGCCCCAGATTGAGTACATCCAGACACCTTATTATAAGAAAACACAGTTTGTTGAAGCCAGTGGGTTCTTTTCCTTTATATTGTTCCTAATTATCTGAGAGTACCCATTTAGAATCTGTTAGTCATAAAGATTAAAATATAAATAGTCATGAAGAAGCCATAGGCACTGAAAAAGTAAGAAAAAGCTTACCACGAGATGTCTAGGTAAAAAGGCATACTGTGGAAAAGTACATCTGGTAAGTAGAGGAGTATAAAATCTGGCAAAATTGCTGGGTACAGGCATACGTATGCTTATTATTGAGAGATTAAAGATAATTTAAGAGAATACCATTTTGTGGATCTCTTTTTAATGAGGTACTTTCCTGTCACTATTGCAGGACATTCATTGTGGTACTAGAATTCTGTCACGTAAACATTACTAGATCTGTGATTATCTTGGCTTCTTGGATTACATTTTGACTTAACAAACTGCTTTAGCCTCTCCTGCCTGTAGTTGCAGAACCATTAAAAGGAAAGTAATAGAAGTAAACAGAACATATGTGTGAAAGACTGAGAAGTAATGTTGATTTGGCTGTTCGAGATCTTTTTTTGGATCATGGGAGAAATAACAAAGCTAAAATACTATGTTTGGCTTTGAACCTGATTAGAATGATGCCATTGAGATTATACCACACTAAGATTTAAGGGATGAAAGAAAATGAGTAGCTAATATGAGAGGGCAGAAATATATAGAACAATAATTGAAAGAAACAAGAATGAAATATTCAACATGAAAAAATTTTATAGCCATCAAATTGTCTTATGTTCTCAAAAATGTAGAATTTCTTTATTATTTCCATACTAGTTTCAGCTGCCACAGAACAATGCTATATTAACCTAAATAATGGATACCTTACCAGTAGTGATTTGTAGGGTGCAGAAAACTTAGTGTACTTGTAAGTTTGTACCTGTGACTGCTTGATTCTCATTGAAGAGTTTAGTGGCTAAAAAACACCCCCATATCTTCCAGTCCGTTCGTTTGCTATTATGAGAGATTGTATACAATTTAATAAAAGAAACATTCTACCCAATAGACCCTCAGTCTAATTAAACAAATAGTAAATATATATTTGATTGTTTGTTAATAACTCACACTTAGCATAATTCAAATCAAGCTTTTTGTTTTCCTTCCCAAATCCATAACTATCTCTTACATGCAGCTCAGTCCTTGACACTCATTACTTCCTTTTCCCAGAAAACAAGTCCTGTTTCTCTTGAAAGAATGCTTTGGAGACATAATTGATTTCTCTTCTTTATCCTACTTGAGGTCCAATCTATCACCAAATCTAGTCCGTCCTATTTTTCTAGAACCTAGCACCTGCTGGTCCTTATCACCTACACTGCTTTAGCCCTAATTCATATACACTTTCATCTGAATTAACTCCAAGATATTTACCCAAGTGAAATGAAAATCTGAAAATCTTCATAGGAATTTAATTCATAATCACTAAAAACTGGAATTCAAGTAGTCCTGTTCCCTCTAGGAGGGAACAAACTGTTGAAACACTTTGATACATGAATCTCAAAAGCATTATGCTACATGAAAGAAGCTAGAATCAAAAGTGCATATACTGTCCGAATCTGATTATATAGCATTGCAGAAAACAAAAACTGTAGAAACAAATCAGGAGCTAAGATTGGAGTCCGTGACTCAAAATGAGGAACAGATTGATTAAAAAGGGGTACTGGGTGTTTTTTGCTATGATAGAAGTTGTGTGTGGGTGTGGGGGGAGGTGTTCCTGGAGATTGAACTAAGTCTTTGCACATGTAAAAGCACACACTGATCTATATCCCAGCTAATTATCTTGATTTTCTGATGACTACCCAGAAGTTTTGATTTTACAAAATCTAAAACATTAAACACCAAGGGTAATTATTACAATGTATAAATTATATATTAATTTAGAAACAAAGTGAATGCCTTATTAGTAGTAACAAAAGATTATGTCAGTTAGAGTTCTGTGTGGGAACAGAAATCAGGAGGGAATTTAGTACTTGAAAAATAATTGTAGATAAAAGTTTTAAAAGGGCTATAGAAGCAGGTTTTAGGATTAGACTTACAGTGGTGACCTCAGAACAATCAGAGCAACGTAGGCCTAATAAATGAGAAAGTAATGCTCTCAGACAGTGCTGAAGGTGTGTTCAAAATAAGAGTAGTCCGTTTGCTGCTGTTGCATCTGGAGCTGAAAACTCAAGAAAGAATGAATAAGTGTCCAGAAATAAGGGGTAGAGGTTAAAAAGCCAGATCAATAAATTGGTACCTCTGTTACTGTCACAATTGTTAGTTTATAGCCAGAAAACTTAACGCTTTTCCTTGGAAAGTTAGTTTTGGAGAGAGTTCTCATATTTTCATCATTGCCAGCAGAGACTGTTCAAAAAAACCCTCTAAAATCATGTATGATAAGCAGAACTTGATATTTAGAGCCCTTGATGCAAAAGGGAGCATGGAATATGATTTGTAATTTTCCAAATTTTACAATTAAATGAAAAGTAAGATGAAGGCTAGGGAGACAAACTTCAGTAGTCAGCACAAGATTTAAATTTCCATTAATAACTGGCTGTTTAAATAATGGTATGTTTACAGTGGATGAAGGATTTATCCAGTTGGTGGGTGTTCTGTAAGCTAGACTGTAACACTCTTGAGTATAGGTTAATAAATACAGGCTTTTAAATGTTGAACTCTTAAATCTAGCCTATTCCAAAGCCAATATCTCTATTGCAGTTTTTGTAATACTGCTATTAAAATTGTGCCACAAAGATTGCTATATCTTGGAAAGAGTTAAGTCACTTCTTTTGCAAAATTAACTTAAAAGACTACAAGTTATACTTCCTAACATCCAAAATAACCACATGTAAATTTGGAAAAATAAATTTTAAATGGTAAAGAATATGAAAGATTCATATGGGCTTTCTGTGTGAGAGAAATTAGCTGATAAATCATTAAATTATATAGAATAAATGGCAAACATACAGTGGAATACAATCTTCCCTCTCGGCTGTAATTTTAAACATTGCCTTCCAGATGGTGTATGGGTCACATTTCTCAGAGGAATAGCCTGCTGGCATACTTTTGATTCCCCCAGCTGAACTAATTTATGGAAGGTCCGTGTTCCTGTGTATAACAGGAGGTACATACACACAGCTCCATTCAGATAAACTCACTGAGAGCTTAACCTCCATGAACAGGTATTTTAGTCTGTGAACACAAGTCACCCCCAACCCCTACTGGAGATTGAACCTGAGGCCTTGCACATGTTAGACAAGCCCACCACTGTAGAGCTATACTCCCAACACATAAGTATTAAGTTGTGCCCTCTCTCAGCTTTAACAAATAAATTTAAGCTTGAAAGATATTTTATATAAAAAACAGGCAATTTTATTTTAAAGGTAGAAGTGATATTAGACAGAATTGCCTAAGAATCTAAATGTCCAGAATTTTCCTGACAGATTTTAATTATTTTTAAAGTTTTTTTTTTCCAAATTAAGACTCCAAATAGCCATTTTAAGGAAAATAGAGTAGCTCTTTCATCTTCATTGTGAACTTCAGACTAAACAAAGCATGAAGTTGGGCAGTGCACTGTTTAATTTTCAAATTGGATTTTTCATTATGTTTTATGATAACTTTTTATTTTTATCAAGTTGCATCTCAGCTTTCTGTTTAGACTTGAGAAGATTTATGGCAAATGATCTGAGTGCTTATTTGGACACACAAATGCAATAAATCAGCTTAGTCTTTCAATAAAGTGTTATTAATAGAACACATTATTCTGTTCAATATTATGTTATCTTTAAAATTAAGCAGAACATTAGTGGTGATGAAAGTAGTTTCAATCAATACATTCCTGTAATGAAACCTATTGTAGGAGAAACTTCTTTTTAAGGAGGAAAAATGCCTTTAGCACAAGTACCAATTTCTGACTCTGAAGAAGTAATTTACAACTTTGAAAAGCCACTAATATTTCTTTGCACTTATTTTGATGTTAACATGGTAGTTTCTTCTAAAGCAGTTTAAGCTTGATTCCATGAATAATTTTTATTTAATTGAGAGATTTAGCTGGCACTTGACCTGTCAGGAACCCATGTATGTGCCTCAGATTAGGGGGTTTTCAAGCCCAGCCTGGACAACCTAGTAACTTAGTAAGAGTGCCTCAAAATAAAAAAGCTTTTTTAAAAATGGACTGGAGCTATAGCTCAATGTAAAGGCATCGGAATCAGTCCCCAATTTAAAAAAAAAAAAAAAGAATAACACCAGAGACCATTTTAAGAAAGGAAGTACCCTTGATAACATTAGGAATTGTAAGAATTGCCAGTTTCTCTTCTGATTTAAATAGAATACTAGTAAAATTTCTTAATGAGTGAAAAATTAGATGTTCAGATAAGGAAGATAACTATTTTAATATTACAAATTCCATGTAATATGAAAACTCACTAGCATTAGAGTCCTGTATAAGACTCAGTTATCCATTATATTCCCAATCGAATTTTTTGATATATGGTTTTTAAACTGTGGCTGTGGTCTCAGGATAGCATTGCAATCTTCGGAGAATTGAACGATCACCTTGCAAAACCAGTCTGGCAGATTGTTCCCTTGCCATTAAGATTACAAGGTACCTGTTGGCCCTTTGCATTTCTTCTTGAGTGAACTGTCTCTTCATTTCATTTGCCCACTTTTCAATAGGATTCTTTATTTTGGTAGGCTTACTTTTCTTTAGCTCCCTGTATATTCTAGTTATAAGCTTCTTATCTGAGATGTTGGTGGTAAGTATTTTTTCCCAGTCTATTGGATCTCTTTTTACAATGTTGATAGTTTCCTTTGTTGTGCGGAAACTTTTTAGTTTGACAAGATCCCATTTGTTAATAATGGGGTAATTTCTTTTGCTCTTGGTGACTTGTCAAGAAAGACTTTGCCTACCCCTATGTCTTTTAGAAATTTGCCTACTTTGTCTTCTAGAAGGTTTAGTGTTTCATTTCTAATGTTTAAGGTCTTTGATCCACTTTGATTTGATTTTGGTCCATGGTGGTAGATGTGTGGCTAGATTCGATGTTCAGCATCTCTAGCCATAAGAGATATGCAAATCAAAACAATGCTAAGATACCATCTCACCCCAGAGAGAATGGCCTACATCAGCAAGTCGAATAATAATCAGTGCTGGCTTGGCTGCGGGAGAAAGGAACCCTCCTGCACTGCTGGTGGGAATGTAAATTCGTACAACCACTTTGGAAAACAGTATGGAGATCTCTTAAAAGACTAGAAATAAAAATTCCCTTTGATCCCAGCGACACCCCTCCTGGGAATATATCCAAAAGAGACCAAAACAACATATAACAGAGATATATGTATACCCATGTTCATAGCAGAACAACTAACAATAGCAA